>CM044102.1:3296246-3521672 GCA_024174645.1 Lemna minuta | reverse complement strand
CTCAATGGGAGTATCATTAATGTGACAGTTTAATAGTTTAGTATCTTCTAAGATGTCTAGAATATATTTTTGTTGAGTCATGAGTAGTCCTCGGCTAGACTTACCAATTTCTATACCCAAAAAATATTTTATAAGTCCAAGGCTTTTTTACTTCAAAGTGTTTAAGCATATGATCCTCCAAGTGTTTTGCTTCAGCTGTATTATTCTCTGTAATAATGATATCATCCACATATACAATTAGAATTGTTATTCCCCTTGCAGAAGAGTGATGGAAAAACATAGTATGATCACCATTACATTGCCTATATTCTAACATTTTCAAGATCTTAGTAAACTTCCCAAACCAAGCTCTAGGAAACTGTTTCAGCCTATACATAGCACGATTCAATCTACACACCTTTTCTTTATTCGTAGGATTTTCATATCCTGGGAGAATTTGCAAGTAGATTTCCTCTTCTAGTTCCCCATTTAAGAAGACATTTTTAATGTCATATTGATGGAGTTCCCGTCTAGATTGACAACTAAGGATATCAATATCCTTACCGTGTTTAATTTTGCTACAGGAGCAAAAGTGTTTGTATTATCAATCCCATAGCTTTGGGTATAGTCTTTTGCTACTAACCTAGTTTTATATCTTTCCAAACTTCCACGTGAATTATATTTTATATTGAAGACCCATCGACATCCTATCGGTTTTATGCCTGGCTTCTTCTCCACTTCTTCCCAGGTGTGATTTTTAAGTAGGGCTCGCATCTCCTCCTGGATAGCATTGCGCCAGTGTATAGTTTTAAGAGCTTCATCCACTTTTTTTGAATGGAAATCTGATTAAGTGTAATGAGAAAGTTTTTGTACACAGGAGAGGCACGGGCAAATGTTAGGAAACTTGAGATCGCATATGGGCGGGGCTTGACACAAGTACGACTAGGTTTACGAAGAGCAAGTGGGAGATCTTCTTGCCTAGAATTCTCAGACAAATTGTGATTGACCGGTTCTGCAGAATTCGTCTCGATGGAAGAGTGATTAGTCAATTCCATAGTTTTCCGTCTAACATAATATTTAGGAAAGTAGGTGAAAGAAGTAAGATGAGGTGCAGAAGTTTCGCCTTCTTGATCAAGTGTCCTCTAATCAGGTATGGGTGCCTCACATAGGTGAAATGGGGGGTATTGTGGTGGTAAAGAGTCTTCTATCCTCCTAGTTGCAGACTCATCTTGAGTAGGGAGTGAGTGGAAACTGTCTGTTGTAGAAGAAGATATAGTAGGAAAGAAGAAGGTATTCTCGTCAAAAAGTGCATCTTTAGTGATAAAAGTGCGTTTAAAGTTGGTTCATAACAATCATATCCCTTTTGAGTTGTTGAGTACCCCACAAAGACGCCCCTTACCCCTGGAGCAGATAATTTATCCAAGGGCAAATTATGGGTATGAATAAAGACTACACGTCCAAATACTCATGGTTTGAGTCTTCTGTAATTTAACCTCTAGAAATTAGTTTTCTATCAATTCTATGGGACTGTGGAACCCGATAACCTTAGATGGAAGTCTATTGATAAGATGAACTGCAGTCATAATAAGAAAATTCTAAAGATTTTTAGGTAGAGAAGCTTCTATCATCAAGGTCCTCCATTTGTCCATACTATCACCAATGTTCCTTTCAGCAAGGCCATTCTATTGTGGTGTATATGAACATGAGGTCTCATGTCGTATTCCTTCACTCTCAAGGAATTCTTTTAGTTCATGATTATAGAAATCTTTGGCATTATCGGTCCAGAAACCTTCAATGTGGACATCAAATTGGCATTTTATCATTTGACAATTTTTTTTTAGAATTTTGGCCATCTCAGACTTCTGTTTGAGAAGGTATAGCCAACTGAATCTATTGTGGTCATCAATACAAACTAAAAACCTTCTAAGTTAATATGGGAAGAGGGTCCCCATATATCACAATGAATGAGTTGAAATGGCTCTCGGCATCAGTTTTGTTCTAAAAGATAAGTATTTCGTTTCAGTTTGGCCAATTGACAGGCATCACAAACCAGATCATTGATAGAACAATTTTTAAACAAGGATGGATATATCATTTTAAGGAGAGTAAAAGATGGATGTCCTAATCTTCTATGTATGAGTGTGGCCTCCTTGGCAGGAATGCTCGTTACTGCTGCCACCATGAAGTTCTCTTTCTGTCTAAGAGTCACTAGGGCTACCAGTAGATGATAGAGTCCATGGCAGATCCTAGAAAATCCAATCCTCCATCCTAACAAACCAAGCTGATAAATATTTTGGGAACATGTAATACTTGAGTGAGAAGATCTATGGGTTCTAAATTTAATACTTCCTATTCCGATAACTTGGAGAAGTGTACCATCGGCAGTTTGAACTATTTTATCTAAGACACAAGGTTCATATGACATAAAATGGGAATATGTGGGAGTCATATGGTCAGTAGCTCGTGAATCCAAAATCTAGGAGGATTGAAGTGTCTTTCCAAGAAAAGATAGCAAAGCTGACAAAAGGTAAGACGTACCTGAGTTGGCCAAAGATGTCGAGCCAATAATAGATCCAGAGGAACCAGAAGAGGCAGAAGATGCCATTAGACTATGTACTTGTTGTTGTAAGAGATCTACCTTCTGTTGTAGATCTTGAGAACCAAAAGGTTGCATTTAAAGACTCAGTGGATGAGTAGGAGGTGGTAATGACGGAGGCTAAGAATTATATTAAGGCAGTATAGGTTGAGGATTCCACAGTATAGGCTGAACTCCATCAGATAGTCCTTGAGCATATGAAGGATATGCAACCATATGTGCTTGTGAAAATTTCTCATTCATATCTTGAGGTCTTCCATTTAATTTCTAGCACTTCTCATTGATGTGTTCCTTCCTTTTGCAGTAGTTGCACCACTGATTTTCTCTATTTCTCGGCTGACCTTTCTTAATCTCATTTACTGTCGGTGCTGATGCTTCATTCTAAGTAGGTCGAATAGATTTCTGATCAGTGATTGCAAAGGCAGAGCATTCACTCATCCCCTTTTGTTCTTGAAGTTGGCTTTCTTCATTAAGTAATTAAGTGATAGTATCGTAAAATGATAGTGGAGCTTCCCTGCTGAGGAGCTGGCTTCTAATGCCCTCGAATTCAGGCCTGAGACCATGGAGGAGATGATACACTCGATCCATCAAGATTTACTCCCATTCCACCGAATTGTGGGCGAGCAGAAGATAGTGATCTAATTCTCCATAAATGTCACTTAACTCATTTGCGTAGGTAAGGACAGACCTCTCACCTTATCGAAGTGCACAACTTTGACTGACCAATCTTAGCAATCTTTGATTGGTTATTTTTCTTAGAGTGATATTTGTGTACAGCATCCCAGACATCTTTTACAATTTTACACTCTATAAACAAATTCGCCAATTCAGTTGTCATAGAGTCAAGGATCCATATATACAAAATTTCCTCTTCCGCTATCTAGCGTTTGTAATTTGGATCAGTTTGTGGAGCTGATTCTGCCAGATGATCAATCAGGTTTCGTGGCCTACGTATGGCCTGAATGTAGCGAGTCCATAGAAAAAGATTATGGCCAGTAAACTGGCTCCTGGTAGTTACCACAAGCAGTTGAGTGAACCAGCGATTTCCCCTAGTGATGGATAGTCCCAGGGAGGAAGTAGGTATCTTGGTGTCACCACTGGTTTGGTGGGCTAGATTGAGACATAGAAGTTTTGCCCTTGACGGTAGCATACAATTCTCAATGCGATTGAGAATCGTCCCCAAGAAAAAGGGTGTCAACAGAATAGATGAAGAGAGGCGTACGACTGAAGATGCAGAAAACCCTAGTCGACTGTGTTCTTGTTGCAACCAGGGTCTCATACCATGTGATCTTCGGGGCTTCCAATTGTGTTCTAGGGTTTTCGAAAAGAGGACAGAAGTACACAGAGAGAGAGAGAGAGAGAGAAAGAACAGAAAGAGAAAAGCTACACGTTATCATTAATCTAAAGAGGGTTTTATACAGAGAGTACATGACCGTTACACCTATAACGGTTATCTAGTCCAACAGTACATTATAAGAGTAAAAAAAAGGAAAAAGCAATAAACAGGCAAATAGGACAAAAATGCCCTATTCACTAACACTTGCCATATTCTCTTATGAACAACATTAAACATGTTAAGCATTTTAAATGGTGAGGAAAAAATTATGGATAGAACTCGAAAAACCCTTTGGCACAATGAAAATCCTTCAAAATGGCTTGAACAAAAATTTAACTGAGATGAGTCAAAAGAATCTTCCAAAACAAAAGAAAAATTTTGCATTCAAAGAGAAATCTGGCTATTAAGAGATTTGTTGATATGACCCTGAAAGCCCATGATTTGCCCCCAATCTGGTTGTTTGGCTTTAGTTTAATCATTCTCTCCCCTTTGTATTAATTGTATTTTTTTAAAGATAAGGGAGAAGGGCAACCGGAATGATGCCCCCCTGTTGTCATTAAAATAATGACGAGTGATAAAAATCATGTGCTACAGGGGTACAATAGTCAAGGGGCCTAGGCCGCCTCTGTGCCAAAACGATGCAAACCCCCTCGCATTGTGTTAAATAGCAATGACGGAAGGGGTACGATCCCTGAATATGACCTCGTTCTTATGGGTCCAGAGGGACCATAATGTGACAAAAATAGTCTGCCACTCAGCTTCGCGACGGACTAGTCCGTCGCGGAGAGACGGCCAGAACGCCTCCTTTGATGACACCACAAGGCGACCGACATTAGCCACCTGCCACACCGCTTGGGCCAGAGGGCAGACGAAGAACAAGTGCGAGCAGCCCTCCACTGCCCCTGCACACAGTGGGCACTCCACGATGGAGTTTAGAGCCATCTGCTGCCGTAGCGCCCTCATCATTAGGCGTTGTCGTGCGAGGAGCCAAGCGAAAACTTTGATCTTCAAGGGGAGGTGACGCTTCCATACCAAACGACAACATTGTAAGATGAGTGGGTCCTCCGGTACCTCCTGATCCCGAAGGAGTCAGTAGGCAGCCCGGGCGAAGAACTGGGAACTGCTCCACACCCACACGTCCGGAGCTGCCTCCACCACGCGCCAATCACCAAGAAGCTCCTGGAGCCTAAGAAGCTCAGCCACCCGCTGGTCTGTCAATGCCGCGAGCAACGGAGGAATTCAGGTATCGTGCCAGGCCCCACCACACCGAACCCCCGGCTCCGTGGATAATTTATAAAGGCGAGGGAACGCCCCGCACAGACATCCATGTCCCGACCAGTCATCTTGCCAGAATCGGAAGGTCTTCCCATTCCCTAGTTGAGGGCGAAAGAACCTCTGCACTGTTGGGAAGCACCGCCTCACACTCAACGTGAAAGCAGAGTCTCCACGCGTCGAGGTCTGCCAAATCTCCCAGTCTAGCAGGGGTCCGTACCCGTCTCGCAGCACCACAGATACTAAGTCATCTGATGTTTACATCAGCCAACACACCCACTTGGACAACAAGGCCATGTTGGTATGCAAGAGATTCCGTATGCCTAACCCGCCTTGGGATGCAGGCTAACACACGGTCTTCCGGGCAACGAGTGCTACCCCCTGTGTCTCCACGGGCTGGGTACCTCTCCAAAAGAAACTCCGCATGATTTTCTCGAGACATCTCCTGACCCCGGCCGGCATCCTGAAAATCGACATATAGTAGATGGGTATAGCGGCCAAGACTGTCTTCAATAGAACCAGGCGTGTCCCGTGCAAGAGGAGGCGTGCCTGCCAACCTCTGAGGCGCGTCTCTACCTTCTCAATCACCAGGTGTCAATCCTGTATACGGAGCCAGCGATCGACCAGCGGCACCCCTAAGTACCGGATCAGGAGGCTTGCAATGGGCATCGCCAAGGTCTGGGCACAGCCAGCTAGCTCCTCCGTAGATAAACCAAACCCAACTAGGGTGGACTTGGCCCAGTTCAAACAAAGGCCAGAGAAATCCGTGAAAATATCCAGCATGGTTGTGAGAGTATGCGATGCTGCCGTGGATCCCTGGATAAAGAAGGTCGTATCATCGGCATATTGCAGCAGGGGTATGCCACCGGGGACAATGGTCGATTCGAATCCAATGAGGGCACCGTGCGAGCACACTTGTGTTTTACAGACTACCAAAGCGCCTACTACTAAAATGAATAGTAAGGGGGCCAATGGGAATCCTTGCCGGATGCCACGTTGTGGGTGGATTCAGGCCCCTTGCGGTCGACCGTTAACCAAGACGGCGAAGGAGGAGGTCATCACACACTGCTTCACCCACCGCACCCATGTCTTTGGGAATCCCTGACGCTGAAGGACGTTCCAGAGAAAACGTCAATCAATAGAGTCATAGGCCTTGGCAAAATCCACCTTCCACATGAAACCGGTGGTGCCATCCCTTTGTATTAATTATTTCTTTACAGTTATTAATCTTTCCCTAATTTTCTATCCCTACCCCCAATTTTATGCACACCAAGGAGCTTATGAATATCATCAATATCACATAGACCATGGTGGAAATGAGTATAACTTGATAGGATCCTAGCCATATCCTATCATTAGTATCCAAATTACGAAAAATTCTTGGACATTTTCTAGGATTCATTTTAATTTCCCTTGAAGACTGATTTTTTATGTCATCTATCAATAAACCCACTAGTGAGATGTTGAAGTGGTAAATGCTGAAACAAGATCCGATAGATTAATGAATCAGCATAATATTTGGTTTTTAAGTTTAACCAAATAGGAATAGTAAGTAACATGTACTTTTACAAGTCATTGTATGTAAAAACTTAAGGGTGCATTTCAATGAATAAAAAATCCTTGTCCCATCAAATATACTTAGCTTACCATGATTATTTCAGGTTGTGAGATCATGTTTCATGCTTTTAATCAATAGAAAGATTTTTTAAATAGAAATATTTTTTTTATCTAATAAGGCACTGGAGATCAACAGAGATCAGTGATCCTCCGAAAGTTATAAGATATATCCTTGTAAGGTACAAAAGTGACCCTACTGGAATCCCCTTCCCCCACTCACGCCCTTCTAAACCACCATGGTACAAAAGGCTCCACATCATGAACTACATCATCCACTGACGCCGATCTCCCCTTAAAATTCTTAGATAGAAAGTTTTTTTTTATCTAATGAGCTCTGGAGATCAACCAAGATCAGTGATCCTCCGAAAGTTATAAGATGTATCCATGTAAGGTACAAAAGTGACCCTACTGGAATCCCCTTCCCCCACTCACTCACTTCTAAACCACCATGGTACAAAAGGCTCCACATCATGAACTACATCATCCACCAACCCCGTTCTCCCCTTAAGATAGAAAGATAAAGTTACCTCATCTGCTAAACGCTGAACAGGAGCTTCTCTGGACTGGGCTTCCTCTACCATTCGAACAATGTCTCCCATAACAGTTTCTCCGCCAGGTCTTTGGACTTCAATTGTAAGGGTCCCATTCAAATTGATACTTCCGGCAGTCACTTCGGACTTGAAAAAAAAAACATTCTTGAAAATAAGAACTTATTCAATTTAGCAATAAAAGAAATATATTTAAGTTCAATAGAAAAAATTCTACAAACAACATGGGTAAACTTACTCCAGGGAGCTTTGTTGTTGGAAGTGGCTCTCCAGTGAAACTTGATTCGTCAACCGTGCTTCTACCAGCTTTGACTATTCCATCAGCTGGAACGCGGTCCTATGGAATAAATAGATAGATAATCTCAGGGACCACATAGAGACAACCAGAAAATTAATTTGTGCAATGTGATCTCCAAGGTCTATGTAACGACAAAAGTGCCCATCACCATTATTGTAAGAAAGAATAGTATTTCTTCTGATTCACAGAGACCGCAGCACAGAGACAGCACAGATGATGGCTAGGGTTTAGAAGAAAACAAAAACCACACCTTTTCTATTCATGTGACTAGTTTAAATACACTGAATGGGGTGGAACCCACCCACTTACAAAGGATTTGATTTGGGCTACTGATAACAATAGCCCACTTAAACAGTGTTATATTAAAACTCTATAAGGCATCCTATTGAGCCATGTATAAAAAATGGCCCAATAGATACAACAGACATATATATCACAGTATTTCAACAATTATGACGATAAATAGGCTCAGGGTTGGCGTCTTTAGGGGAAAAGGCAGAAAGAAGTGAAATCTCATATAGCATCAAGCTTTCCTTATGTTAGGGTTAGTCCACTCTTCCCATCTTTTCTTAGGGTTAGCTACATCCTCCAGGAAGCTCTAACATCCATTTCCCCATCTCTTTGCCCTTGCCTTACTCTCTTGAGGATTAACTTCCTTCCTAAGGTCTCTGGACTCATAGATCAATATTGTTGGATTTTTGGAGTTAAATTTCAGCAAAGACTGATAGACTATGATTTGGTTCTTGATAAATCTTGAACAAAGAATTCAAGAATTTCCCAAACCCATTATAGTATCGGTACAAGTCTCAGTTCTACTCAACTTTGAACAGAGAGAGAGTATAAGAGAAAAAATAGTCACCTCTTGAATGAGATCTCCTGCAGCACTTGCTCAGGAATCGTCTCCAAGATGCTTGACCCCCAGAACTCCTGTCTTGAATGGACTGTCCTTATTTTTATAGGCTTCACACAATCTATTAGGGTATATTTATTAAGACATTTATAAGTGGCCTTTATTATCAGCTTTGTTATTTATTAACCCTTGCCCTATTTTGGGATTTTCTCAGGCTCCCACTAGGGATTCTATCATCGTGCATCAAAACAGTAAGACGCTTCTCAAATCTTGAAGAAAGAAGAGCATGGACTATCAGGACACAAGAAGTCTATCATTTTTCCATGATCACAAGTATATACACAAGTCTCACCTATAATGAGCCCTATTTATTAAAGGTTCATCACTCTTAATGATAAAACTATGTTGAGAACACAGTTCTGAGAAGACAGATTGGACCTCAACTGGGGTGAGGCTAAAAACCAACAGCCCACATAAACAATCCCTCAAGTCCAATTCCAAGCCCTTCTTGACCATTTGCTTTCATCCCAACTGTTCTGATAAAGAACCAATGATTACTTGAACGAGGAGGAAGCAAAATTCTGTAACGGCACCAAGGTCACAGGGCCACAGCCATGTATATTATGAAATAATGGCCTCCAGATCTGAGTCAGGCGATCAAAATTCGGCTTAAGTCTTAGGGCGAGCTGGAAAAGTGGTGTAATTGAGCTTTCCAATCTTCTTAGTGGGGAAGCTATCATGCCACTCTTTTACTTCTTTTCTTCTTGAAAATAGAAGTTGCATGTTTCATCCTCTCATCTTTAGGTGTTTCCATTTGTAAGAGAGTTAGCAAGATCCAGTGGCTTACCCATTGGTATCAAAGCCAAGCATTCCATCTATGGCAAAACAACAACAGTCCCAAAGTTGAAGTTGCAGATCGAGGAAATTAAGACAAAGAAGCTTTGCACAATGAGAAGGTCACAGCCAAGCTGATTCCGCAAGAAGAGTACAGAAAATATTGAGAAACTAGGGCATGAAGCGTCGATCAGACAACTTAATGGAAGTTCAAATTCAAACGCATAGTCATGGAGAGGAGAACTCTTGATTGTCAACAGGGAAAAAGTGGATATTGGGCCTCAGCATGTCAAATGTTTTATTCACCTTAATTCTGTCACAGACTCAGATTGCATGTCTTCTGTCATGCTATACCTGGAAGAAGACGCTCTGGACTGGTATCTCTGGATCGAAGCATGAAATCCATTCAGGAATTGGTTGGACTTTAAGTAAAACATGGATCAACGCTTCAATTCCAGAGATCTGGGACCTCCTTATCAGTCACTTCTGAATCCCTCAAATCAGTTCACAAGGAGATATTTAAGGATTCCTCTTAGGTACTGGAATTGCATCAGTTGTCAGTCCAGGCTGATGCTGAAGATTTGAATTCAATGGATCCAGATTGGGCACTTAAGTTGAAGAAACCTATACAAAGATAATAAGTTTTGACAAGAACTTCGTTCAAGAAGATGGGTTGACCAGGAGATACTCCCGTAAATTGTTGGCCCTACCATTATTTGTACTTTCAAAAAAACGAGACTGAAATATTCATTCAACAACTGCTCACAGCATGATTGCTCAGTACTCCAACAGCCCTTTTGCCAGCCTGAACCTTCTGGTAAAGAAAAAGAGATGAGAGCTGGAGATTTACATCGGCCATCAGGTGCCAAACAAAATAACTTTTCCCAATCAATTTCCAATCTTTGTGGTGGAGCTTTTGGGGAGTCACATGGAAGCACTATATTCTCCGAACAGGAGTTGAAATTCCGATACTATAAAATCAGGATGCAAGCTCAAGACATCCCCAAGAAAGCATTCCAAACTCATGAAGGGTATTATGAGTTCAAGGTGAAGCCTTTCCGGCTATCTAGTAAACCTGCCACTTTCTTGTCTTACATGAACCAAATCTTCGAGCCCTTCCACTGCAAATTCATCTAAGTGTATTTTTTTACCACATTTTTTTACAAAATTTCTTTTTGGGAAATACAAAAGGGCCGATCACGCGATAAAATGGTGGTCAACCCAGTTACAGGAATGTCAATCCCTCGCTTTCAGCCTAACACCTAATCCACCTCTCCATCCCCCTATGAGGCACAGTGAAACCAGGATATCTTTATTCCCTTCACATCGCGAGTTGCGCCATTTGTGGAGGCCAACCTCCCTCTGAATAGCACCTAATTCCGGTGAAACCATAATGCCCATAGAACTACGAGTACTGCCCCCTCCCCCCTCTTCTCCTCCTACAGCTGCCACGTTGAATTGAGTCCTAGAAAGTCCTCTCAGAGGTAGCATCCACCGATGCTTATCCCTTGGATGGCCCAAATCGTGCGAGCAAAGCGGCACTGGAAGAACAAGTGCACGCAATCCTCTTCCCCTCAAGAACATAGAACACATTATACCAATGCATTTGGGCACTTTTTTTTTCCCAAAGTACCTGAATCAATAGCATATGCCTTAGAAGAAGCCATCCACAAATCCTCACCATTATAGGAACTTTTTGCTTCTAGATGACTTGACATGCTCAATCGATATTCTCGTCCTCAACCCCTTGTCTATCCCGAATCCTGGTATAGGCCTTATGTACTGAGAAAGGGGTGCCTTCCCATTCCCAAACGTCTCTTTCTCCGCGCTGTGATTGCATTTGTAATAAGGACTGTTACATGCTAAGGAGTTTCATGGCCATTGATCGGACATTGCTTTATCGAAGATCTAAGTTTTGGGACAGCACAAATAGACAAGGAAATGCCTCCCACAAAACTCATCATGTCAACCATGTATCCAGTACCGAAATATTGAACCATCCCCTAACTTGGCGGTAAAGAACTCGCATACTCGGGAGAAGATCTGTCTCATGCTTTGCGAAAATGGTGATACGTCTCTTGCCAGGGCTGAGTGGCTCTCCTAGTTCAACTCCCTGCCATAATTGTCCCTCAATATGGATATGGCGAGATCATCTCGAGTGCCCATGCCGTCGGGGGTTTGAATAGTGAGGGAGCCCTGGGTCCAGATGGGATTCCATTATTATTCTACAAGGAATGCTAGGACGTGATCGAACAGGAGGTGATGTCAGTAATGGAGGAGTTCCATGCCGACAGATGCCGGATGAAGAGCCTCAACAAATTCTACCTCATCCTCCTCCCGAAGACAGCTGAAGCCGAATGTATAGGGGATTTCCGGCCGATCTCACTATCCAACTCGATTTACCTAATTATAGCCTAAGTAGTGGCTAACTGCCTCCGTGAGGTCTTAGATGGCCTGATTAGCCCATTTCAGTATGCTTTTATTCCGAGACGGCAGATGATAGATAACAAAATGCTGGCTGAGGAGATGGTGGCGGTTTGGCGTCGATCCGGCACCGCGGGATTCATGTGGAAAGTAGATTTTGTAAAAGCCTACGACTCCATCAACTAGCGATTTCTCTGGAATGTTCTGCGGCAGCACGGATTCCCAGAGGTCTGGGTGCAATGGATCAAACTATGTGTTACTACGGTCTCATTTTCAGTCCTTGTGAATGGACGGCTCCACGGGGGGTGGTTCTAGCCACAAAGGGGCATCAGACAAGGCTGTCCGCTTGCACCGCTGCTGTTCATATTGGCCGCTAACGCCTTGGCTATTTGCACGACGAGGTTGTGTTCCCAGGGTTATCTCTCAGGTTTCCAGATGGCAGGGACCCCGGAGGGGATACCGCTGCTCCAATACGCGGACGACACTACTTTTTTCGTTCAGGGCTCTGAGGCAGTGGCTTGTACTCTCTCCAGCATGATGGACATTTTCTCCGACTTCTTGGGGTTGCAACTAAATAGAGCCAAATTTATTTTCCTGGGGTTTGGGCTCTCCACAGAGGAGGAGTCGAGGTGTGCCAGACACTTAGTGACTCCAATAGGGAAGCTCCCTGTCTGACACTTGGGTGTGCCATTGGCGGACAGACGACTTCGGGTACAAGACTGGCAGCCGGTGATTGACAAGGTGGATGCCAGACTGGGTGGATGGTGGTCGCATTTGCTATCGAGCGGAGGCCGGCTAGTTTTGGTGAAGGCGGTCCTATCCGCCATCCCGACCTATTTTATGTCGGTCTTTCACATGCCGACAGGGGTACGACACCGGCTCGAGGAGGCTATGAAGAGTTTTTTCTGGCGTAGGTCAGACGTTGCTCGGGGGGCGCCCTTGTCGCCTAGAGCACGATATGCCGACCTGTCGCTCACGGTGGCCTGGGCATACGTCATCTACAATACACCAACACGACACTATTATCTAAGTGGGTAATTCCGGTGATGAAATCGTCTAATAACATGGTATCCATTCTTCTCCGTGAGGCGTACGGGCACTCCCTTGACTGGAGCGTGTGGGCAACCCCACGCTGAGGAGATTCCCCCGTGGTGGCGGGCTTTCGTGGGATTTTCCCACTTGTCCAATCTTTCTTTAGGCCGCAGCTGGGAGATGGGCTATTTTTCAAGTTTTGGGAGGACGACTGGTCCGAACTAGGACGATCGGGTGTCGATTTTCCCCGCCTCTACGCCCTAGCACCGGACCCGCCAGCCACGGTCCGAACAATGTGGACTGGTACCTGAACTCTGATCCTACCCCAAGTGTTGTCCGACCAGAGGATGGCTACCTTTATGTCCTTGCAAATTTGTCTCGCCAACCTGAGACCACTTGCGGGGACTAAAGACGCCTGGATATGGCGCCACTCCAGATTTTTGACTAGGGAGATATATCGCCTCCTTCAAGGGCAGGAGGTCCCAGAAGCAGCAACTCTTGTTCAGCGCTGCCGGGTAGTATGGAAGCAACGGCTTCCGCTAAAGATCCGTATCTTCAGTTGGCTACTCTTGCGCCATCGCTTGATGACGAGAGTCATACGCTATCGCCTGTTTCCAAGAGCCGTCATGTGCTGCCCACTATGTGCTGGGGGGAGGACGAGGACTGTCCACACTCGTTTTTTACGTGCCCAATAGTACAGGGAGCGTAGCGGGCGGCGGCGGTTGCTCGTCTCGTTGCGTCATCAGACGAGGCATTCTGGAGCTCCCTTATAGACGGCTCTTCCAGACGGGAGACGGACTGGAGGAGCCTTCGCCACGGTATGGGAGATATGGCTCCATAGGAATGAGGTCATCTTTAGGGGTGTAACTCCCTCCACCGATGCCATTATACACGCTACAGGGGGGGGGGGGGGGTGGGTATGTCGTTTCTTGGAACAGAGGTGGTTCAGGCCCCTCGCACCTTGTGCCCCTGTAATGATTGACTTGTATCCTTGCATAATTATATCAATGACATTAGGGGGCACCATTTCGGATGTTCCCCTCCCTCTTTTCAAAAAAAAAAAATCATCTCGAGTGCCCATAATCCTAGCTTATAAGAATGATCGCATCAGCACCAGTGTGACATATCTTTCATCCTTCCATGCATCTTTCAACCTTCCATACCACTGGCTTGCCAGTGATTGTTGACATTCTTCTTTACATAAACGGTGAGCCAAAGTACCACACAAGTAAACTCCCAATCGGTGTGCCCAAGGCCTCTGAGCACTGTAGCTCCTCATCTTGTGTTAGCCGAAACCCCAAAAAGGTTGATTTCATACGATTAATTTGCAGACCCAAAAAATATGCAAGTCTAAGAAGGTGAATGGGTTCTTCCCTTCCTCAACCGAACCTTCTATGAGAAAACAGTGTCATCTGCATATTGTAACAAGGGAACACCATCTGGATGGCTCAATGCCTGGTGGCCCCTCAACAGTCCTTGTGACCGCAAACTGACCATGTAAATCACAACATTTTAGTCTATAGTAAATTACAAACAAACCATGTGGACCACATGAACCAGCTAATCTGCAAATTGTCTGAGCAGAAACTCCAAGCTAATGGCGATAAAAACATTGACAATCAAGAACAACAGATTTCTGTACACGGAATTGCCACCAATGGAAGCAAAATACAGGTCATTAAAGATTGTCTATAGCAAAATACAGGTCGTTAAAATACAGTCTGGAAGTAACATTTGTTCGGGCAGCAAAAACACCTCAGGTGGCCTGTAGTGAGCTCAAAGAATCCTTCATAACAGCTCCCATTTGGGTGTTACCTGAATTTTCCAAGGCTTTTGTCGTGGAGACTGTCATATCAGACCAGGATGTTGGCCCTGTTATGATGTAGAGAGGGCATCTCTTTGCCTTCTACAGCCAGGCATTACTATCCACAGAGAGATCTAGGTTGGTTCTCAAACTGGATCTCTTTGCCTTGATAATGGCAGATAAGAAATGCCGCACTATTTGAACTTCCTACCATTCGTGGTGAGAATAAACAAGCTCAGCTTAAAATTCCTCACCACTGTGCTAAATGGCTTACCGAACTCATGGGCTACCGTTTCCTTGTTGAACACAGAGGGCCATAATAATTAGGATGCTGATGCCTCATCCGAGCCATGCATCCCTCGGTGTTTCAATTCTCCACGTCCAAGACCTGGCATCTATAGTTATGAGATAAGATTCAAAGTTTCTACTTGGGCATACCCTTGAAGAAAGGCAAGTTGACAAGGTCAGAATGGTGACCAATCATAGAGAAAGTGAAAAAGACATTGGGGGGTGGCAAATAAAGCTTTTATCAAGGGGTGGACAATTGGTGTTGCTCCGTTCAGTACATACAATGATCCCCATTTTTTACTTATCTGTTTTCAAACTGCCCATTGGAGTTGAGAAGAGACTAGAAGGCTTGATGAGACAATTCCTGTAGAAAGGATCTGAGCTAGGACAGAGTCAGGGACAAGTGATGGTCTAATGGGACATGGTGTGCAGACCCATTAAGAAAGGGGGCTTGGGGATCCTTGACATTCATAACATTAGCACGGCGCTTCTAACAAAATGGATGGCTAGGCTTATGAACTCCCGGGAAAACCTAGTCACTCAAATTTTGAAGGAGAGTTGTGGCAGGGAATTGACTTGGGAGAAATATGCAGCACCAGTCCAGGGGGCATCATCTT
Organism: Lemna minuta; assembly: GCA_024174645.1. Classification (NCBI taxonomy): domain Eukaryota; kingdom Viridiplantae; phylum Streptophyta; class Magnoliopsida; order Alismatales; family Araceae; genus Lemna; species Lemna minuta. The sequence goes on along the minus strand of CM044102.1, from coordinate 3,506,177 downwards.
TTTGACATGGTTTGAGACACATTTTTTTATGAGTGCACACCTTTTTTGCTGCTCACCCAGGAGACGGGTCATCGTTTCAGTACTGGACTGATAATTGGTCGACCCGAGGTATTTTAAGCGCGGAATTTCCTTTTTTATTCGCATTGTCTACAAACCAGAGGGCAAAGGTGGAGGAGTGTTGGGACAACACTTGGAATCCTACATCAGCTAGAGCTTTGCCAAATCATAGGGTTGAGGAGTTTATGATCATGCAACATTCACTGGTACGTAAGAAGCCACAACACGGGTTCCGCGATGGATGGGAATGAATTGGAGCTCAATTCTCAGTTAGAGGGGCGTACCAGAGGCTCTGTGAGGGGCAATATGAGAGTCGACCGATCCTCAAAGCATATAAGTTCATATGGAGACAGAAGGTTCCAATCAAGGTGAGGGTTTTTGGATGGCTTCTTCTGTAAAGAAGACTTATGACACGAGTAGTCTATAAGCGTTCTTACCCGGAGACCCCAACAAGTTGTACTCTATGCTCGGGTAGAGAGGATGATTGTGCTCATTTTATTTTTGAATGCCCATTCGCCAAGATGCTATGGAACCGACACACCACTCCGAGGGTAAACACAACCTCAAAGACATCCTTTTTGGGACTCAATTCAGAAGATTCGCGGCAAGAGGAGGGTAGAGGGGATTCGTATATTTGCGGTGCTTTTGGCTATATGGCTGCATCCACTGAGAGGGCAAGCTATTCAATGAAAGGGCAGCCTCCACTGAGGGTATCGCTTATGCGGTGGAGGGTTTTGTGGCAGCCTGGTACAGGTTATCTATTCTTGTGGTTTGGTCACCGATTCTTTCGGGTTATCGTCCCTTCTATTTTTCGAAAAAAATAAAAATATCTTCAAAGTTGCACACTGTCTGAAACGATCTCTTACAGGGAGAAGGCATCCATCCCAATTAGTCTATCAGACATGGTCACCTGCTCTATAAAGATAGATTGGTCATCCATCCCAACAAGTTTGTTAGGGTTAATCCCAAAGTATCATAGTAGATTTAGGAGGGCATGCCAGTAAACTCAAGATCTACAAATGGAATGCAGCAAAATTCTTCTGGATCTGAATAAAGAAAAGCATTCAGAAACATGTCAACAAATGCCAAGTATGCCAACAGCACAAATCAGATTCACTCACACCTGTCCGGTTACAACAACTGTTGCCAATTTCCTCGTCAAAATTTTGCCCAAGTCTTTAGTAATTCGATACTATTCCAGTCATCATTGACAGGTTAATCGGACAATGCCACTTCATCCCCTTAAAGCATCCCTTACATGCTAAGGAAGTGGCAGAAGTGTTCCTGAAGGAAATAATTCTGCTCCGCAGTGTTCCAGAGTTCGCAATGTCAGACCAAGGCAAGGTATTTGTGAAAACGTTTAGTAGAGAATTGCACAAACCCTTGGGTATGAATCTCAATTTGAGCCCTTTCTACCATCCCCAGTCTGACACTCAAATAATCAGAAGTCTTGGATTAAATAGTTGAACCAAGCTGATTCAGTTACAACACTTTTTATTCACACTAGTATCGAGTCCACTTCCTTCAAGGCAGTCAATGGCATTGACCTACCTACAATCAAAAGGTACAGATAACCTGCCAGGTAGTTGTCACCCTGCTAAAAGCCGCCCCAGCTGAAGTGAGATGGCAGCATTGTGTTGAGAGAATGATCTCATGCTTTTGGAAGTGCACTGTTTCTGGTAGCCGCATTGGTAGCTGTGATGTGATAGGATCCTGATTGGGATTCTATCTGAATGTAACCTTCAATGAGAAACAGATTGGAATAGATGAAGAGTCGAAGATGAAATAAGTGAGACAAGGCGAGCTGGCAGCGGGGAAGTGGAAGGTCAAGCACCACCAAGATCCAAGACTGCATGAGAAGGGAAACATCCTTGGGAGACAGGAGAGGGTGAGAGAGACTGTAGAGCTAAACTCAAGGAGAGAGACACATAACTTACCATCTTCATGTTTCATGTCCAAAAGAAGGGACCCAACACCCATATTTATAATGAGAGGGGTTGTCCTTACCACTTCCATCTAGTGATGGTAAACTAGTAAATGCCTAGGGAAGGGGGTTCATATCATAATGCTGATGGCTGTGGCCACACAGACGTGGTACAGCCATGTGATGGCCATAACTAGCATTGGTGAAGCGGCACCACATTGCTGGCAGTGACTGCACTGATGGTAGTGAACAGGTGATGTCACTGTCAAACCCTAATCGGTCATGCTAGTCAGCTGCAGATAACATTCAAGTGGTACCATGGTGGCACACCGAATGAAGATGACAAAGGTAAGAAACATAGATACTCAAGGTAAGCCAGCTGTTGGCAGAGATGGCAACAGACTGGTGTGCAGCCTACTCTGATACCAATTTGTCGAGAATCCAGTTCCAACAAGAGAGATCAGAGCTGGATGAAAGAGGGCACTAATCCCTACAGTCCATACCAAGTCCCATATTTCTAGTCTCAAATCTTTTGGTTAACCTCCAAGGTGACGACTGGGTACTCATTAAGACACATATATATAGATAGAAAAAGTTGAAATGGGCCAATCCCTTGCCCGTAAATAAAATATAGAGTTTCTGAAACACTACAACATTTAATTCCCAATAAGAGCATAAATATATGTAGTAATGTCTAAATGTGTAGTGGAATGCATGTTTTTAATAATAGATTTTGGTTTTGCAAGATTTCATAAAGGATATAAATCACTTTTTTCATTGAATAGTATTATTATTCAGAGATACTTATGCGAGTAAATATGGTGATCAGGCAGGAGAAGATAGAAAGCAAGTGTTTCAACTAATTATAAAAAGGCAAGGGATCTCTCACCCCTGGAAAGACAACAACGTGATCTCCAACAGAAAGGCTGCCACATGGGACTTCTACAGTTGAAGTCAACTCTTCCACATCAGTACCAATCATAAGACGAGCCGTAGAAGGAAGAATACTCATCAGGCCTGTCATGTCGCTCGTGGCTTTCAGTTTGGCTCTCTGTTCTAGATTTTTTCCCAGTAAGACAAAGGCTATTAACATGATTGGTTCCTCAAAGAACACCTTCCATCCCTGCAACAAGCCAAATCCAATTCAATAATACTACAATGACCAACAACCAATCTTTCTATACAACCAAGACAGGCTTGTGTTTGATGAAATTATACAGATCAATCTTTCTATTTAACTGAAGAACTAAAAGTAGGGATGTTGATTTGTAGAGTAGATAAAATTACTGATTATTTGAGATATCTTAAGCAATAGAAAAACAAAGGGACAAAAATGAATCAAACATGTATAATCTTTCCGCTTCCTTTTGTTAAACAGAAAGAAATGGTATACACGAAGACTTATTTAGAATGTAGAATATGAATTCCAAATTTTCACAATTTTACAGTCACACTCCCCTAAAAAAGGCAGGCACCAAGGAAGATAAGAAACTCTAGTTTCATAACGTTATTTCAGCCAACGGTATCTTTTGCATTGGAGTTAACAGGGCCTCTATTAATATTTCTGGTCATCCAGAGGTAACATATCATAATTTTCTCATACCCTCAAACCTCACTGCAACTACTAGAGGATGCTTTTCAACATGAAGACATGAATATAAATGAAAATTGCAATCTATTAATTCTTTGATTGTTCAATGTACCTACCAAGAATGTCAACGTTATTTATTCATATGCCAAGCCTTTTATCAGAACTCATCAAACAAGGGACAAAAACTACACTACTTTCTCATGAAGAGCTGTAACAGATAAGCATAACACAACAATAATACTTAATAAAGAGAACACTATCTTATTACCAGTTTGGGTATGAGAGCCGCCACCGAACTAACAGCAAATGATGATAAAGCTCCCAAGCCTACTAAAGTGTTCATGTTTGGTGACCCCTTCAAAAGACTTTTTATCCCATCTAGGATGAGCTGGCGACCTGGACCAATCAATGTGAAGAACGAAAGTGACCAATGGAAATTGGTAGAATGGAGCGCATGTATCCACGATGGTGAATTCGCCTGAAAAAAATGAGAGGTATGGCCCAAAAGGCAGACAGCGCATAATGTCCATGATATAACAAGCCCTCGACCTGTTTGAAGATCAAAATTACATAAATTAAATAAAAAGGAACCGAGAAACAAGAAATACTAGAGGCTGATAAGATACCACCCTCTAATCTACAACGGGCAGAATTAATACCAGCTCCCTTTTCCGAAAAAAATTAATTGCAGCCCATTAGATTAGAGAGAGTAATTATGTAAGGGAAGCCAAAATCACTGGACAGAGAAGAATAAAAGTACTCACCCTCAGCATTTATTCCTTTCCCTCCTCTATACTTTCCACTCGATCCTAACCATAACTCTTGCCCTTTCTTCAGTAGTCAATTCCTGGTCAACCGCTATTCCTATAACCCCCTCCTGATGCCCATTCACCAGATCTGAAACTCTCCTCCTTTTATCAACTCTCTCGTTTCAGTCATCGCTCTCTTCTCTTTTCCTCTATCCTTGGATTTCTCAATAAATTCCTTACATTTTACAGTAAATCAATCCTTTTGGAAAGCAGAGAACTTGATACAGCCCCAGGTCCACAGCACAGATGGTAAGATAATTACTAATAACTAGGATATGAGTCAGGTTTGATGAAAAAGTTTGAGATAATAAGTCAAAGTCCGATAGCAAGATAGACAGATAAGCATACCGCTTTCTTTTAGACGCAGAAGCTTTTCGTTCATCTTTCTCTCAAAGATCTGGAACAAGTCTTTTCTTGATGAATCTAGAAAAAAATGTAGCAGAAAAAACTTACATGTTTTCATACCTGCTAAGATAATGTATAGTAACAACTCAAAAGATTATCATGGACTGAAAAATCCCTGTGTATCTCATTTTACATCTGAAACAAATTACATCTCAAACAAAAGTTCATGTGAGGATGATATTATAATTCCTAAATTAGACTTACAATAAAGAGAAGTAGTCAGCGATCCAAAAAAATTAGGTGGCAAGAAGTTCAGAATAAGGGGATGAACCAAGGTTCTTAGAACCTAGGAACCAAAAAGATGCAGCAGTGTCTATTAATTTGGTTACCCCAACAGTCGACTCCCTCCCAATTATAAACGGCTCCTCCCTTCTTCTTTAATGGGTTGGCCCATTAAAACAACATGTTGGGTACCCAGCATGACATTATTACACAAAAAAACCAATGTAAAACAGAAGAGACAACAGGGCATAAAAGAAGTATGCATAGCCCTACAATCCAATCAATTCTTCAACCAAATCAAGGTCTCAGAGGAAAACTGAATTGACCAGTCATTGTCTACACTGAAATAGATTGATACGAAGAAAATATTAATACTAAGAGTATAAACCTTACCCATCCCATTATATTTTTCATACTCTTTCCAATAACTGTGTCATTGGAATCCGGAAACAACATTACTCAAACTTCAACTCAAGGACCCAAAAATACTATTAATTGATTCAAGATCCATCATTGATGGATGATTACAAGTCACAATAAGAATCCATCTGAATTAGAAAGAGAAAACTAGCGATTAGTTACTCCTAGGGGAAACAGGAGGAACACTCCAGGATGTCTTCTCCACAGCTGGATTGAAGATGACCTATGGATAGAGACAGTTCCATTACTGAATCTGGTAAAAGAGAGTGACTCCAAGAAGAAAAATATCTAAGGGATCAAAGTTCTTACCATTTATTCCTCGAAGTACCAGAATTTCTTCATCACTCTTCAATATTTAAGATTTGATTACCTGCGATTAAGTACCAAATCTTCAATACAACAAACAAAGATCAATATTGGCTTCATGAGTTAACATACTCAGGTAATATTTAGTGGCCTTATTGAGTACTCTATCCTACACAAGGGGACCCCGACCTTAAATTTTCAGAAACTAATGGAATCCTGACTTCAATAGAAGAAATTTTGATTTTCGATCAGAAGTTGTGAACAAATTAAATAGAATCCTAATGGTCATAGATACCAAATTGATGATCAAGAACCCAAATAACTCTCCATCATATGATTAAGGGGAAACAAACATGCATAGTGCAAACTTCCAAAGAATCTGGCATCTGAAGACCCATGAGAACAAATCAGTTCAGCATTTTGTCTCTGATAAATTATAGAGAAATCTCAGGGCAAAAATTTTTGCACATACTGTTATCAAGTATTCATATATCCTAATTGATAATTCTCTCTCCAAAAAAATGAAATGGAGACAAAAACCCTAAATATGGCAGCGATCAATTTCAACAGATAATCCCCAAATTTTCTTTTTTTTTTAGGAATGAAAAGGAAGATCATCTGAGAGCAGATGATCCTCATGATATTACTAAAAACTGTTGTCCTGATAATCCTCGAATATTATCAGAAAGATCAATTTAATGAAAAGAAATGAATCTATCGGTAGAAAATATTTTCAGAGAAAATATTTTTCAGTAAACGTAAAACATCTAAAACCATCCCTTTAATGAGATTTGCCAGCTGCTGAATTTTCCAGAAATCTCACATTTTGCATCAAGCAATGACTTTTGAACCTTTTCCCCTCCAAAGCAGAAGCTTCAATTTCAGTGAATTAACCACTGTTTATACGTACAATCTTACATTGGTTAAGAATGCATCATAGACCAAAAATATCCCCTCTCCATTACAATGTCTTTAAAATTCCAATTGTTGCCATAAGATCATTTACAAAAATATCCCAAACTTTATTTAAACAACCCACATCACACCCACCAAACCGTAAGGGGTAAACGACAATAATGACCTTAGGACATACAATTATAGTCCTCTTTGGAGAGCAGTCGTAGGGTCATTCTTATCCTATACCACTAAACTGTGGAGAAGAAGAAGCAGATCAACCACTCTCTAGTATGGCTAAATGACAAGAATGACCTTATGATAGATAGCTGAAGATTATTGCAGCCCTGAATTGAGGGTGGTTAAAGGGCATTACTGTCTTTTATCCCCTAATCAGTGTCAAAAGAGAAGCTGATCCAACCCTTTTTTATACCTCCTCTATTTTTTTATTTTTAAAGTAATTTATACCTCCTCAATTAGAGGTGGAAGACAAGATTGTTCAAATAAAATCTAGTTAAGACTACAATAACATCCTTTCGAGGGAATGGTGCAAGGGATTCTTGACATTTATTTCTAATCTGCAATGAAGTAGACACAACCCTTATTTGGAAACCCACCTCACCCTGCACCTAATTTGTGGTAACGAACATTCCAGTCAAATATAGGTAGAGACTATTATACCCCTCATTAGAGGGTTGGTGTAAGGGCTTTCTATTCTTTCACTCCTAATCTGCAAAGAAAAGAAGATGACCAGCCTTGTTTGTAACCTCCTATGCAAGGAGTAAAACAGTAAAAGATGAGAATGCCCAAATGAAAGATAAGTAAAAACAAGAATAGTCCACAGTAGAGGGCGATAATAAGGTATGCTTATCTTTCACCCCTAATCTATGAATCATAAAGCAGACCGAAGCTGTATTTATACCCCCATTGTATAAGGGAAATGACAAGAATGCCCTTCTAATAATACAAGTCTTGACTATGATTTAGACTCAAAATAGTTGACTTGTCGAGTAAGATATCATGACATGAAGCTCCACATAAATATTTTATACCATGAAGAACAAGAAATAAAAAAACTTAAAGGATAAAACTTATTTGAAGAACACGTTGATTACTAACCTCGAAGATTAGACTTGAATCCACAAGTGGTCAGGTGGGTAGCGAGTTTCTGTCCCAGATCTTGCTGCCAATCTCTTGTAACCTTAGCTTCTGATGTCGCCCACACTACTGCTGTCTCAGTTGAAAGATTAACATTGGCGGATGAAACCTGAGGCTGTCACATATATATACCGTTTTAGATAAAGAACATACTGGCATTATGACTGATCACTGATCCTAATAGATGATCCACAATAAAGATCATTAGATGAGGGTACCAGATCTGATCGCCCAGATTTAAAATAAACCAACAACCATGCCCGGTATTTTTTGTATTTGAGAAGAGAGAGAGAGAGAGAGAGAGAGACTTATCATTATTTTTATCTATGAAAGGAATGCTGGTGGCAATCCAGACGAAATAATTATTTTTTATCTCTTGGTCTTGTTATGAGTACATGTATCAATGGGCAAAAATGAATATGTAATAGTTAGTAGAAATTAATAAAACTCATAATTAGGATGGCTAAAATTAATGGGCCAAAAATAACCCATTAATTTTAGCAACTACCCGATCTGTAACAGATCGGGTAACTGCTAGGAAAACTAGCCGTTAGAGCTAGCCATTATAAACGGCTAGCCTAACTTCTGTCTCCCTCATATAAATGTATGTGTTCTCTCATTAATAAATATTGAGTTTTCTTTTGCCTAATACTGTGTCTCTGCCTATCTATCCTCAATTCTTCTCTCCTTTCACAACTCCTTGGCAGAAGGCTGTAATTTTACAGGTCTTTAAGCTATATGTTGGTATTGAAAAACTGTTAGATGGGTTTGATAAGGAGGTTGTAGGGAAAGGCTCAGGGGTCAGGGGGAAGGTAGAGGTCTGGCGTTAATCTCTTAGGATGTGGTGTGGATGCCAGTCAAGGCAGGAGGTTATGGGGGTGTTGAAGCTGCACACTGTGAACCTGGCACTTCTGACGAAGAGGGTGAGCAGGATTATGAACTCGGATGAGGATTTGGCTGTGTTGGCATTGAAAGACTATTATGGCACATGGCTAAATTGGTAGCGGCAAGCACCCCTATTCTGAGGGGCATTGGCATGGCTTGATGTATGGTTTACCTCAAGTTCAAGAATTCTTCACTGCCAAACTAGGGGATGTCTCCCTATTCAATTTCTGCTTAGATGATTGGTCAGCTCGAGGCCCACAAAGTCCAAACTTCCACATTTGCTCACTCTGGCATGGAATCCTTGAGCCACAGTCAGGGACAGCTAGGGATGATGCATGGAATGTGATTCTAGTAGATGCCCTGTCAGATCAGAGGGTAGAGGATCTCCTGAATATACAGAATGCTTTTGTACACATGGGACCATCACATGGGACACAAGACTGTTGGGAGTGGGAACCTCAAACCTTCTCTGTCCGAGGGGCATTAGGTAAAGATCAGGGAGGGCAGTTTGTTCAAGAGCAAGACACCACCTAGGGAGACAGAAGGTCCCACTAAAGGTGTGAATCTTTGGCCGCCTACTTTTGAGAAAGCATCTCTTGACATGACTCTTCCGTAAGAGACTCTTCCCAGACACATCGGCAGACTGCACAACGTGCACAGGAGGAAGACGATTTTTCGACACATGTCCTTCGAGTGCCCATTCACTCAGGTGATCTGGGCCAGTCAACAGATAGCATGATTGGAGGTTACTTCTGATGTGGCATTCTGGGCCTCGCCGAGGCATGAGGCTCCCATGAGGGAGACAGGGTGGGAAAGAATGGTAATGAGTCTTGGTTGCGCTATGAGCAATTTTGCTGAACCGTAATGAGCAGATTTTTTAAGGGGAGGGCAGTGTCGACCAATGGGGTCAATCAGGAAGTGGAGCGATGTGTGTCAAGCAGGTGTGGAAGGAAGTGAAGAGGGCGGAACGAGGGGTTTCTTTGTGACTATTCTCGTAGATATGACACATATACATAATGCTATCAGGTTAATCACCAATCCGGGGTGACACTCCTTTCCTTTGATCAAAAAAAAAAAAAGACTGAATGCTCGAAATTGGCATATTAACCTTGACACGTTGGATTGTGATGGAAATCCAGGTTTCAATCATATTTAGTGGTCTTGCAATCAATCATAAATCATGATAGACAATCAATCATAGTGATAATTGGAAGAAGGAAATTTTATATCTGCATCATTGGATCTATATGAAATAAACCTCTCACAAAGAGAGTATGATTTCTTTGTTAATGAGGCAAGAGAGAGGGAGAACAGGCCTATTTATCTTATTTATTGGGCTACAGCCCATTACACACCAGACTGATCCCGGTCCATCACTATATCTATCAGGCGTACATGATGATATACATCCCCGTCATCATTTCACAATCCTTCAAGCCTAAATCTCCATGCAAAAAGAGAAAAAACGTGGTAGGAATGCTTACCAGGCTTTCTAAAATCCGCTTGACGCTGGCTGCACACCCACCGCAAGACATTCCCTGAGAATTCCGACTGGTCATATTTTACTTGAATTTATTTTTACAGTTCACAATCATGCACCAAATACTCTATAACAATCATGAGCCAAATTCACAAAATTTATTACCATTTGTCACTCTTAAATTCGAGTCAAAGTTTGCATGAAAATTCAACAAATCAGTATAATATTTCTTGAGAATTTATTTTTGGAAAATAGGGGGAAGGGCACCCCGAAACAGTGCCCTCCCCCCCCCCATGTCATTAAAACAATTACGAATGGTACAGATCATGTACTACAGGGGTACAATAGTACCCCTGTACTATTGTCAAACAATTTATCAAATATTTCTTCGGAATTTATCAAATTGATTTCATTTGCGTTTCAAAAATTTGACTCAAATTGACACCAAAAATCCGACAAATCAGGCATGATATTTCTAATGAATTTAATAATTTGATTTCTTATGTGTCTTTCGTAAATTCAACCAAAATTTGCACCAAAATTTATACAAAGCAGTATAATATTCTCCAAAAATTCATCCATTCATTTCCAACCCTGTCTTTCGCAAATTGGATTTCGAATTTAGCGCCGAAATTCCACCATGTGGCATAATATTTCCCAGAACTTTACCAATTCATTTTCATCCGTGTCTTTGTCAAATTCGACTCGAATTTGCGCCAAAAACTCAACGAAACGGCAAAATATTTCGTTAGAAATTATCTAATCGTTTCCATTTGGTGTCTCCCCAGAAATTCCACAAAGCGGCATCTCCAGGCATTTACCAATTCAAAATTTATTAGAAACCGATTCACAAAAAAATTCCCTTACCCCGACGTCGAGAATGATCACGTCGGACCCCAAAGTCGACCCTTCCCCGGACTCTCCGGAGGACCCCAAATCCCCCTCTGGTCCTTTTCCGCCGGATCCGCCCTCTCCGTCACCTCCTCCATTCCCAATTCCATCTCCGCCGCCGCCATTTCCCGGCGGAACCGCGAGCAAACTGGACAGGGAAGCCAACGGAGATCCGCCAGAAATTACACCGCAGCGAGATCTGGAAATTATGCTCCCGGCGAAGGATAAGAGGAAGACTTCCCTGGGTATTCTGCTTCCCGCGCTTCCCGCAGGAAGGAGCGGTGCGGCAGACCGGAGATCTTGGGTTTTCTCCAGCTAGCGGCGGTTTTTGAGGATATTGTTAGCTTCCGGGAGAGGGAGAAAGTGGAGGCCGTTAAAGCTGCCATCGGAGACGACATCTAGAAAGGAAAATCGAACTTCCACAGCGGTAGACTGAACTTCAGAGCATTTGTCGCGATCTTCCGGGAGATCAGCGATTGTCTTTTTACACATTCACCCCTCATAAATTACGTCATTCCTTAAGAAACCTATTTCCTTTGAATTTGTATTTATACTCTCTTGGATATTATCATCATCCTCAAGTTCATTTGAGGGAATGGAGATCACTGATCGATAGATCGATCGATCAACCGACTCGGTAGATCGACAAACTTTCAAAAATGATCGAGGAGGATCTGATTGGGTCATCATTTCCTAGCCCAATTCGAGTAAATGTAGCCCATTAATTTCGTCAAAGGCGGTCGGAGGCGCCGTCAAGATGTTCATCTCGATAAGAAATTTGAACTTCCTCGATGGCTCGGAGAGATCGAACTAGATTGTGCTTTTTACCGTTTTAATCCTCTTAAAATTATTTAAAAAATTGCATCTTTTTTCCATGTTATTTGCATTTATATAGTCTTCACTTTATCACCTTCCTATAGCCAATTATTTCCCTCAATTATATTTTTTGTTGATTATTTCTATCTCGATACCATCAATTAAAGGCCAAGATCAATCATAGAACCTCGATCATGGATCAAATCGATCAGAGGTTTTACGAATAGTGGAGGGCCGATCGACGGCGATGTGATCAGTGATTGGCATTCCCTACTTGAATATATTCACAATGCTAGAGAACGGTAGCGTTATATATTATAATTTAGTATGATTAATTTTTTGAATGATTTTTCATATTTCTTTTCAAATAATGATTTATTATGATTCAACTAGAGAGAATTATTCATAGGAAATAATGAATATTTACCAAGTTACCTAGATTTTCTACTCTGATTTTTAACTTAACCTATGTACTTTAATGATATACTCAAGCTCTTTCACCTACCTTGGCCCTCTCATAAAAAGCTCTCCTTAAAAGCTCATTGAATTTTCATTGAATTACTTGCACTCGCAGAAAGAGGGTAAATTGAATTTTCATGAAGAGACACTTGATTGCTCTGCATGGCCCAGAGAGAGAGCCAGAGCGAAAATAGGAGACTGGGGAAGAGAGAGAGAGACAGGGAAGAGGAGACGGGGAGAGAGAGAAGAGGAGAGAAGGGGAGAGGGGATAGATAGATATGTATATATATATATATAGAGAGAGAGAGAGAGAGAGAGAGAGAGCTGGAAGAGAGGGATACGGGGGAATGCCGTTAGGGGGGTGCAAGAAAATGATGGAAGAGAGAGAGAGAGAGAGAGAGAGAGAGAGAGGAGAGAAGGGGAGAGAGGGATAGACAGAGAGAGAGAGAGAGCTGGAAGAGAGGGGTAACGGGAGAATGCCGTGAGGGGGGGGGAGCAAGAAAGTGCTGGAAGAGATAGAGAATAGAGGAGAGAGAGAGAGAGCTGGAAGATCCGGGTAACGAGGGAATACTTTATCATGAAACAGCGAGCAGCTGGAACGGCACGGGGCATGACCACGTGAGCTGCAAGAAAATACTGGAAGAGAGAGAGAGAGCTGCTGGAAGATAGGGGTGACGGGGGAATGCCGTGAGGGGGGGAGCAAGAAAATGCTGGAAGAGATAGAGAATAGAGGAGACAGGGGAGAGAGAGAGAGAGCTGGAAGATCCGGGTAACGAGGGAATACTTTATCATGAAACAGCGAGCAACTGGAACGGCACGGGGCATGACCACGTGAGAGTTCAGTAATTGTGCCGAACTTCCCACGTGAGGTTCAGTAATTAATGACCTCGCACGACCACGTGCCCGATATGGGTAGTTGTCTTGTGCGGTTGTGCATGCATGCATTTTGAAAACCCTACGACCAAGTGGGAGGGGTGGGTGAGTTTGTTCAATAATGACCCGGCAAGCATGCATGCATGCAGCCCCATAGCACCATTAAAAAACATGATAACATGCATAACGATGTGCTAGTTATGTGTAGTTGTGTTGTGCCATGCATTTTGAGAGACCCTACTTCTCGGTGGATGGGTCGGTTCGTTCATGCAATGATGAACTAGTATGGACATGGCATGACCACATGCCCATATAAACATGGCATGAGCATGACCACATGCTCATTACATGTGATCATGTTGTGCTATGCCTTTTGAGAGCCCTAATTCCTAGCGGGACGGGTGGGTGAATATGTGCAATATCGACCTTGTGCGGCCCCTCTAGCATTTTAACATGGCACGAGCATGACCTGGTGCTCGTTGCATGTGGTTGTGTTTTTAGAGCCCTACTTCCTTGTGGGATGGATTGGATAGTGCTTGCTCGACCCGATTCTTGCTATCGGACCTTAAAATTTTTTTGCCATTGGCTCCTCATAAGCATCTAGAGAGGGATAAATATTGAAACACGAAGCACAAAACCCGGTGGGGTAAAATCACAATCAAACTCAAATAATTTAAAGCACATTATTTGAAGAATCAATCGCCCTTTTGCTTATTAGGCCTTGTGTTCTTCTTCTTTGACCTTAATAATCCTATTGGGTCTCTTCTTATCCTCTCGTTAATTGATCTTTATTTTCATAAGGTCATGATGACATAGTAAAATGAATACAAATTTTCATATTATCTCCACCTTTTCACTTCAGTGAAACCAAAGATCATCTTGATGTAGGTGACCTCCAAGGGTATGGCTGTGATATGAGAAATCACAAACAAATCTCACTATTTGATAAAACTAAAGATATATGTGCATATATATGTATACATCAAAATTGATATTGCCAAGTAACTATAGATAGTGACTCCCTTGATCAATTGCATTATGTAGTAATCTCAATGATCACTAAATTCAATTAATAAGGTGAATAAGATAATGGCAATGGTATTGGAGTTCTAGAGGATAGTTTTCTCTTGATTAAGAGTAAGGAACCATCTATGGAGTTCTCTTGAGGATACTTTTTATCATCAAATGTTTTAGAAAAATGAATACCTTGACCATGCTGAATTTGCCCTTTAGATATTCTTAAATCGATCATGATGATATCTTCTACTCTTTGATTGTGGAATGAAGCCATTGGATCAAATTTTTCTAATTTTGCAGCCACCAAATTGTGATATATGGGCTCCTAATCTAGGATAGAGATTATGGCAAAGGCATGCAAGATTTGGACTATTCTATTTCTAGCTCACTAATGTGTGGTCCATGATTGTGCCACATGGAAAGATTTGGCTCACTTACAAAAAGGTGATAGCGGTGCCCAATCAACAAGTTCAAGATATAAGACTCTCGATCCACTAAACCATCGGCTCGACCAGCACATGTGTGGCCCGCTATGCCCGACATATGATGGCCCTAAGCATTATATGGGTGCCAGCTTGGCATTTTATGGTATTGCTCTTTCTTGGTTCACTACCATGTGTCAACGAACCATTTTTCTATATATCTCAAAGAAAATTCTCAAAAAATTAAATAAAATCATTAAAAAAATTCAATAAAATTCCAGAAAATAAGTAGGCAAAAAAGATTATATCTTCTGTTATAGACATCATTTTTTATTTAAAATTCTTTGCCATCCTTCCCAATTGAATCACCTTCATTCTCATACTATCTTTGAATTCAAAACAGCATGAAAATATAAATAATAATATTTTAAATCACTTGGCTTTATTCTGCCTTTTAAAGTTTAACTAAGCTTTTCATCTTCTTCTCACCTATCTTCATTTCCTTCTTGACTCATGACCTGAAAACAAAGAAACAAACATAGTTTGTTTCAAGATTTTTTAATCTTCAAATTGGTTATGCACAATCTATGCACTAGATTAGTCTTTAGTCAATGCGACATGAACATATGAGTGATAATGCATGATGAATGCAAAATTTCTACTAAAAAATGTCAATGTGAATTTAACTATATAGAATTATAATAGGAAATCAATTAATATTTATATCAATGAAAATATAACCAATAATTTATCATATTTGAACAAAGAACTTGGTGGCAATCATATAAAGGTGAAGATGGAAGAAAAAGGACCCCTCAAAGAAACTTAGTGCTCTCATATCACTTGAGAAGAGAGAGTGATAGATAGAGAGAGGCAAAATGATAGTCTAAATCATCTAGGGTGAGAGAACCCTATATGTAAAGCAATAAGTGGTCCCACTTGAGAAGGTTGAATCATGAGTACAAGAACAATATCTAAAACCACTTACACATATCTCTTCACAATCAATATTTCTCCTTTCAATACTATCTCTTTATAAGTTGATTTCACTATCTCTCTCTTCCTATCTCAACTCTCTCAAATTTCTTTCTCATCATGACTCTTTCTTCACATTGTGAATTCTATGACCAGGATCTTCTTTATCTTTTCTCGCTCGAATGAGAAGGCCCTTCCATGGCAGTGATCACCATGAGATTTGCAATTCCACTTACTCTCTTCATTGGACTTTGACTTTTATCATGAGATACATGTAAGCACAATGCTTACGAGATACATTTCTCTCTTCGCTTAAATCACCCCATTTTTTTTTTTTTCAATTCTCCTGATTTTACTTCTCTTTTTATTGAGTGATATATCAGTAGATTCAGTAGAGAGAAATTTTAGAATTCCCTTTTCTCTCCCTTGTTCATGCACTGGTTAGATCCATCTAGTGATGCAATAGGACTAGAATAATCTTCCAAGTGAATATCTAACAAATCCACTTTCTATTAGAAGACATTTTCTTCAATTTATTAATAAATAAATTCAGGAAAATATAACACAAATTTGAAGCTCTATTCATTGTGTTTCAGTACTAGGTCAGCCACTCAATAGTTGACCTAGAATATCTCTCAATTTCTATTTTCTCTGAGTTTCATCTCTTCTATTCTTCTCTAGAATTCATCTTTGATAAGTCTTCATAACAATATTGCATCAAATGAATCATAAAGTATCGCAAAAGCCGAAGATCAGAGTCAAAATTAGAGCTCCTTCTCATCTTATTCTTTCATTGGTGCTCTTGTTCCCTATTCTCCCTAGAATAAAAATACACATCATTTGAAAAATCTAATGACCACCTCAATATTGGTTCAAAGAATTTAGAAGCAATAAATGTGATTGTCTGAAAATATCTCTACATCCATTTTCTTTCTCATGTGTATGCTCTTGTTTGGCACAATTCACCATTCTCCTCCTCTCGTCTTAGCTTTCCAAAGATTGCATTTATACCACAATGACTAAGTGTATATAAATGTTGATGATAGTATATATATAAAACATCAACAAGTTCATAGAATTATCATAAACCGAAGAAATATTTTTCGATACTCATATCAGTCTACAAGATTATTTTTCAAATATGTTTCGTGTAGATGAATTCATTTGTGTATACATGTTTATATATCCACTAATCAATCAATCTACCAAGGATTTATGTAAAAATCATTACTTCAAATAAAATATGTCTATATATATATATATGAATATAAATTTCAAGTTGAATAAGTTAAACATTTAACATAAATGCAATGAGTTTGAAGTTTTAAGATGTTGCACTAATGAAATTTATTTTATACTATTTTTTTGTGAAAATAAAGATGTATATACAATGAGCTTGTTGGTCTATAGATATATACACATATGTGTATCTACTATCTATACATATATGAATACAAAATGTCCACTGACTAAGTCATGTTGGAGAAATATAATAAGTTGTTAAAATTCAAATGTTAGGATTAATTCTCAGTACTTACACATTAAATGGCTTAATTGGATGTCCTTAGTGAATGTGATAACTAAATTTAAATGAAATGTTATAGGTATCATATAATCCATGCATACATGCATGTCCATATTCATACATGAGATGCATTGGCTCATGTAGTGAAATCACATAGAGTCTCATGTGGATGGATATATTATTTGATGCATTTATACATGTCTATATGTGTAACCATGATTTTGTGTCACAAATAATAGCTATATTTAAACATTTAGTGATAGTTATCATATGAACCATGTGTATATGTATATTCATAGATGCATACTCGAGATGCATGAATCATAGAATGAAACTAGATAGGATGTCATCTAGATGTATGTATTTATCGGATGCATTCATGAACATGTCTACATGTGTAACCTTGATTTCATGTATCATAAGATGTATAGATAAATTGACAAATAATAACTATAATTATACATTTAATTCAGCACAAATGCCTCCAATGCCTAATTCCATAATTAAAACATAAATTCAACCTATCTAAAGAAGGAGTTCTACAAATATAAAGACAAATGTCTTTGAAATTTATTGAAAAATTATATCAACCAAAATTTTATCGATGCTTCAAACATTGAAGTGTGCTAGAATGTTTCACTAAAATTCTAAAAAAATTTCAAGAATTTTCTATGATCTATCTAAAAAAATTCTATAGGAGAAAAAAATCCTTACAAAAGTCAATGCCGGTCAACACCGCCGGAGAAGTAAAGTGTTCGTCGAGTCTTAATTATTTCTAGTTTTTCATTTTTTGTTAAATCAATATTTCAACCCAAAAGCTCGTCCCTTCAGACCCTCATAAAAGATTGATCAAGACCTAGAAATCAGGCAATCCCTGATCAAACAAGCTATGTGTAGAAAAAAATAAGGGTCACACAATTATATTCTTCATTGAATTGGGGACTTGGAAAAAATTTCAACAGAAAATTTCCCTCCACTTCATTTTTCATGTTATGAAAATTTCCTTCTATTTGGAAAATAAATAGAGAGAGCATAGATTCTTTTTCTCCACCTTCTTTTATGAATTATTTCACTTATTCTCTGGCAGTGTCTGATGCTGGTGAAAAGACATCTTGAAAATGACAAAAGATCGGAGGAACTGCTACTCTCCATTCGAAGGCTGGACACTCTTCTCTCCTGTTTCCTCCATCTTGTTCTCATCAAAACGCTTCTGAGTTTGCCACATTTTTGACATGGAGTTCCTCTGTTCATTCCTAGTTCATATAATAGCAGCAACCCTTCCCCCCTCTTCTTGCCTGTTCTTCCTTTCCCTCGTTCCTCTTTTCTAGCTCTCACAGAGAGTCTTTACAAGGATCTGAAAACTTAGAAAGAGTCTTGAACAGGATAGCAACAGCTTGAACCAAAGTCGCAGCAGATTGGTGGAGGCAAAAAAACCATATATATTATTAACACCCACTGCCTAGTTCATCCAAGTTTATAAATACATGTCTCAAAGTTTAGAATTCAAGAAAACATCAAACTAAAAGAATGAAAAGAACAGCGAAAGCCGGTGAATAACAGAAAACAAAAATTACAACTCATTTGAAGGAAGCGTGCTGCTTAGATTTGTGGGCATGAGAACATTGAACGCATCGACCGCGGTAGATATCAGCATTCCCAGGGATCTGCCGGTGCCAGTGCAGCTCCTTCAAATCCTTTTGACCCTGCTCAATTTTGATCATTTGATTATTCTGGTTTTAAAATATCCAGGGATGCATTAAAGAAGAAATAGTATTTTTAGTTTAGTTTGTTTCATTCTTCAGCAATCTTCAATCCATCTATTCAGGATTTAGGTGGTCTGAATGCTCCGGAAATTTAGACCCAGGTTCTTTATAATGGGAATGATAGAAAAATCTGATTACAATTTTGGTTTCGTCGGTAATTTCAAATTATCCCAATGGGAGGCTGTGTGCGTGTGTGTGTGTGAGAGAGAGAGAGAGATGATCCGACCCATCAATTAAACAGTAAATTTTGAGCTCAAACAGTAAATTTCGAACCCTAAATTAAGATTTGAAAACAAAATATTTTGGAATTCGTAGAAATGAATTATGGAAGAGAGAAAAAACCTGGTGGATGAAGAGCAGCTGAGGCGGCAAATTTTCTGGGGCGTTCACTTCATCCTTCAGACTAGCTTTGAACTCGGCTTCATCTTCTTTGTCTCTCTCTAAAGATAGGTCCCATATCCTGGTAATTTCAAAATATTTCTTAAATTGTATAACGTTACCAAATCCCTAGCTACATCCTAAAACCATAAACCCCGAACCTTGAGCCCTAACCTTAAACCATCCAAACCCTATCCCCAAACGAAAAACCATAAACCATAAATGCTAAACCCTTAGTCTCAATTCTTCAGTAAGAGCCCTGAAGCCTACAGCATAAACCCTGAACTTTCATCCCTACCCTTAAACCCTATACCTTATCCCCAAACTTTAAATCCCAAACCATAAACACTCAACCCTCGGTCTCAATTCTTCAGCAAAAACCCTAAACCCCACAGCATAGACCCTAACCCATAAACCACCACCCTGGTCCTAAAACGAAAGCCCTAAACCATAACCCACAAGTGTCATCTTCTATTTATAGGGTCAATCACAAACAGCATTCCGCAAGATTATTATTTATATGTCATAAAGTAATCTACTAAGATTGTAAAAAGACAATCATACGTTAACTGGTTGTCTGACGAAGAAGCTGCAAGAGTTGATGATTCATGAGGGCTCCATTCAATTGATGTAATGGGATACTTGTGATATTCGAAGTGAGCCACAACAGCATCTCCCTGAACATTAATTAAGAATCAAACTTTTCTTTTTCATGAATGTCACACATATCCATGCTTCTGATGTAAAAGATGATAGGGTGAGAGCATTTTTGAAACTTGTTTCTCTTCGAAAAAATTAATTTTAGGAAAAGCCACTACAATGAGGGGATATAAGAAAAATGATATAACTCACCTTAATCAATCTGAGATCACGAACAGAAATAGTTCCATCATCACTGCCAGAAGCCAGCATGCAACTAGCAAGCCTAATGATTGAAAAAGATAGGAGTCAAGAGTTTCTATGAGTAGGATAAAAGTATTTCAATGAGATAAGAGTATGACAAAAAAGTGACTCTAATTCGTTAATTAGATAATTGAAAAAAAATCCCTAACAACTAAATTGGAAAACCATAAACCTAAATCTAAAAAATCCCCAATATGAAACCATAAACATAACATAAAAAATCCTAATAACCATAATCAGGGTCACTGTTATTTGCATGAATAGGCTTAGAGAAAATGAAAATACAAAAATTGTGAATTCTAACTAATCAAATGTATGAGTTACAGATCATCATGAAATGGCTGAATTTATGCGCAGAAAATAGAAAAAAAACAAACAAAAATAAACTTCACCTATTCCAGGAGATGACATTAACATCTGATAAATGAGCTTCAATGGAAATAGCTGGCTTTCTTCCAATACGGGTATCCCAAATAGCAATTGTCTTATCAACGGAACTAGAAGCAAAAACATCTGCCTCTGTTGGGCTCCACTAAATGACACCCAAAGATGAATGGAATCAATAATTTACAATATTACTAAGACAACATTTATTAAGTACCTGAAGATCTTCAACGCTGGCTTTGTGTCCAAGAAACGGATTCATTTCCACATTCCACGTTCCAGATGACGGTTCCCACAGGTAAATATGGCCATTGCAGTCACCTATTCAAATCATCAAATTTAAGCACTATGAAGTTTTTTTAACATGAAAGGATGATCACCCGAAATCAGTGATCACCCGATACAAGTACTTCCCCACCAAGAGGTCACCCATCCTACGACTACCCAAGCCTGAGCACCCTTCACCCTGGAGTTCTTCTTACCCTGACACCCCTCTTCCAGGAGGTCACCCATCCCTGCACTGCCCAAGCTTGAGCCTACTTAACTCTGGAGTTCCTCCTAAACCCAGTGTCCCTTCTTTATACTTATGGGCAGGCCTGCCCTTTTAGCCTGCCTCTTATAAGAGACGCACATGTTAAAACCCATGTCCCGCTTAATACTTATGGGCAGGGCTATCATCTTCAACGACCACAAAATTGAATGAGGGCTGACGGATAACAACATCCTTCAACAAAAGGACCGATGTAAGGGTATTCCTGGAATATTCCCCCAATAGCTCATACAAAGGTTAAAATAGAGATAGGCACTTTGTTGGATCCTTTAAGATAAAATGGTTATCTGATAAGATCCCAGATATGGGTTTATTGAGCTGAATTCATTTACCCATTTCCATAACGATTAAGTATAATATTGTGCTCCACATTTGGACGGGATTTGGGTGTAGGAGTAAAACATCAGGGAGAGATTAACATCTGTGAAGAAAGCCTCAAGGCCCACTGATGAGGTTTGCAGCCCTGAGACAGAAGAAGGTAGAACAGGTTTCAGAGCAAGAAAGGAGACTAAACTAAACCCTAAAAGATAAGCTCAAGAGTGAAGAGCCCTTTATTCCTTCCTCCCTCCTCTTAGCCCTGCAGTCTTCATCATATAGGCTTTTTACTGGGCCTGTCATGGGCCTCCCTCTTGCTCGGCCATAGGGTTGTAACAGAATCTTCATGATTGTCAACATAAAATCTCGGATTGAATCATCGGTAACAAACACAGGTTAAGAAAGATGGCATATATGCAAAAATGTATGAATAGCACTAAAATACTATAAAGAAAAGAATTTGAAATTTTATCTACTAAATTCACTAAAGAGACTAGAGAAGTGAAAGAAATATATAGTTCAGGAATAAGATTTGAATACCAGAGATGAGCCTCCCAGGAACAAGAGGGCTCCAGTCTATAGCAAAACCCTCAGCTTTGCTCCCCTTAAATTTGATCAATGGAGAGAAATTTTGAACTGAAGGAGGCCCAGTATTCATCTTTCCCCCAGATTCAGCTAAGTTATCTAAAAGAGAACTCAAATCCCAAACCTGTAATAGTGTAGAACCCATGAAAGAGCAATAAGTACCAAGTTTCACGTAGAAAAAGAGTTAAAATTTTAGGACAAATTTTGAAAGGTCATGGTGGAAGATAAAAATCAAAACCATGAATATGACCTTAGCTAATTGTACGCCAGTGAAATGCAATTTTTTTAAAAAGAAAATTGCTCGTTACAGATCAATATTTGATATAAAAAGATGTCAAAAAGTATGATAGAAAAAGATATTTCATTCACATGTCCGAGAAAGTTTCTAGAAATGAGCTTGAGAAATATTATTTTTAAGATAATTGAATGTTTCCATGATCTATAATACAATTTTGAAGAAAAAGATATTAGGGGGTATATGCATAATTTTGAAAAATAACGGGGACCTGGACATGTCCTTCTTCCGCCCAAGATGCACAGATATGTGGATTTTGAGTCATCGACCGGATCCTGTTCACACCACCCTGATGGGCAACCTTTTGCAGCTATCGAAAGAAATAGGTAGAAAAAAAGTCAAGAAACAAAAAGGCTTCTTAATCACCAAATAAAGTAAATTTACAAAAAAAAGATTATAACCTGCAATACAGGCACTGAAGACTTATTACTTTCATCTTCATCATCATCTTCATCACTGCTACTATCACTCTCCACCTCAGTATCGTCACCAGATGGCTTTGGTACAAGATCACGCTTTTTTCCAACTATATTCGAGAGCTTAAACAAACCAATATAGTCCAATGATCCTTTCTCTGCCTGAAATAAACCATAAGTATCACTATCATGATAGTGAACCCAACATTAATGCTCGATGATAGCAAAAGAGAAAATTTACCTGAGTTCCAGCAACGCCATAAAGAGTATGAGGAAACTCTGTCCGCACTAATCCCAGAGAATCACATAAAATGTCAAAGCTGTAGAAAAATGGATAATTTGATATGTGACAACAAAAATTAAGAGTATTTCTCTGGCGGGAACTACCTCAAGCACGGCCAGCCAATATCAAAAGCTCGGAGGTAGTTGTAGGCAGAATAATCACACTGGAGTTCTTCTCCCTCCTCTAGTTTGTCTACACCAGGCTCCCACACCTAAAAAGGAGGAAAATTTCTGTTAAATTATTTCACCAAATTTTGAATTATGATATTACAAAGGTCCATAAATTTTTGTTATTCACCTTTGCAGCAGCAGGAGGGGCAGAAGATGAGGATGCTACATTCTTGCTTGAATCCTGCAGAGACATGTCAATTGTCTACACACAGAGATGAGGAGACAAAGAAAAATACCTTCTTCTTCTTTTTCCTCATCTTCTGTGCGCTCTTCAGACTACGAACCATTTCCTTCTCTGCAAATTACGTTACAGAGAACTGTGAACATTTGGTGTGAATGAGCGATTGAGAAAAACAGAGAAATAACAAAAATTCTTAACAGATGGTCGATACGTTTAATAAAATCATAAACATACAACTAAAAGTAGAAAGTTCGCCTCTTTATGCTCAAATACTGAGGGTACAAGAACAGAACCTCGTGATAGGACAACAAGGCATACTGTAAGGAAATATTATACTCAGATGACCTCGAGCAGGAGAGTACATGCGTAGGAAAAATAACGAACCTTTACGGGTAAGAACTCTGTAGAACGGGTGCAGGAAGGAAGGCGAAACCAAAACCTAGCGGCCGCCTTCTCTGATGAGACGTGGCGGAGATGTGGGGTTTATACCATTTACAAAACCCACGGCCTCCCTATTGAATTAAAAAAAACAGATAATTAGAAGAAAAGTAGCAAAAAGGGGAGAAAATGAATAAATTAAGTTAATAAGTACATTTGAGGGAACTAGGGAGCTATGATCCAAGATCCAATCATCGATCGAGCGTCGATGATCGATCATTGGCTTGATTGTGAATCAGAAAATGATCCATCAAGTTTGATCGGTCAACAACATCAATCAACCAATTTTCGATTATGATTTGATCACCATTCCGAAGAGCAAGGTTTGATATTACCACATATCAGTCGAAAAACATAGCCCGAGTTTGATCCGTTGTAGCATCATTTAAAACATACATACAATCGTATACTTACTAATACTCTATATGACGCAGCTTTAGCACCCGAACAAAGTAGGGCAATGGCTTGAATCCATAAACTTTGCTCGACAAGAAGGGTTAGGTTCTGAATCCACAAAACTAACCTCTTCAACCCTTGAATCCACAAAGGGGTTGTACTTAAACCTCGACTTAAACCTCATTGTCATTACTTCTCACCTCGGTGTGTGTACACGGTAAATAGTCTTTCGGCCACACCACGTCCTCCTCAACTCACTACGAGATCACTCGTCCTTTGTGTAAGCAGAAAGTGATAGAGGTTACCTAATGCTTTCAGTGAAGTTCTCACATAGTTATGTTGCTTCAAATTCTCCAAAAGTAATTCATTCTTCTTGCCTTTAGATCTTTCCCTTGATTATCAAGATTGACATTTCTTAATGAGCTCGATATACACTTGATAACATAGTCACACTATCAAGTGTAAATATGCTAAAAAAATTTGGTCATTGAAAATTGCAAGATTACTAATTAAAGAAAGCCAAATTCACTAAAATAATAATTAATTTAAGCATAGTGGTATATACGAGTCAAAATCCACATCAGAATTGAGATTGAAAATGGTTAATAAAGAACATACAAACAAATTTGGGCAAATTTAACAGTGAATTGAAGTCAAATCATAAAGATGAAGGTAGATTTGGGATCTAAATGAAAAGACATTTCTAAATGAGTCCTTGAACACAAGAAAATATGGTATTACATAAAGAAATCAAAATTTGAAGAAAGAGAAAACCATGATTAAAATCCAAATTACCTATCTAAATGAGGATAATCTAAACTATCTAAACATCGTCTTGATGAAATACTCAGATGCTAACCTTAATTTGTTGATAGATCATTCCCATTGTTCTCGGATTGAGGCCTATTTGCACTATCTCGTTGACATACTCATTCGGAGTTAAGCACAATTTTCTCCATGTATTCAAATGCTCCCAACATAATTCTTGGCGCAAATATGAGTGGAAATGTGTATAGATGCATCAAGGATTGAGGAGCTTCCATAACAATAAAAAATGACTCAATTACAAGCTAATACGACAACTGAATTGTTGTTTTACAAAAATTATTTTCATTGGCGATCCCAACAACTCTAGGCCATTAGATCGTTCATTAAATCAGATGTGTTTACTCTGAATAAGCGATGTCACCTAGTCAAAAGAGATAAAGGAGAGAGAAGATGGGCTAATCGAATCAACTAAATAGGTGTCATATGGCATATAATACGATTGTTGATGGTTTAGATTTTTCCATATGGTAAAACCCCTCTTTCTGTCACTATGGTTCAGATATTTATGTCACACCCTTTATTCTTTGAATTTAATGGTTGAGATTGATTCACGCCCTTTATTTATCAGCAACCGCATGCCACAATACCATCAATTGTAAGTGACGATTGGTTGCATATAGTAAAGATATTCCAAGACACGCCATGTGTTCCTAAGAACATGCATTTAGCCCCACATGAAAAAATAGAGTGACTATTGACTAAATATTAAAACACTAGCGAGTGGAAAAGAAATGTTCTTCAATCATATTAGGATTCTAAACTATCACTAACTTTAGTGCTTGGCAGTGTCACCTATGTCACCTATGTGCCACATTGGTGCCACCTAGGTAGCCACACAACAGTTCATTTTGCTTCACATGATTGCCACACTAGATCATATGGCTTTTTCCCCTTGCCAACTAGCTAGTTGGCTCACTGCCACGTGGCGACACTGCCACATCAAATTGGAAACTACATTTTTTTAAAATTCTAAGAAAAAATTGAAATGATTTCCAAAAAAACTAAAAATTTTAAAGCTTTCCCTAAGCTTTAAATATTAATATCTTTCAGCCTATAAGATGAAATTTCAACCAAAACAATCCATTTTGTCTTCTTTTCAAAAATCCATCCTAAAAATTAAAAATACCGAAGGAAAAATATTTTAATCATTCAAAAGATGGAACTTGGGTTTTGGAACTCATAACTTAGCCATCATTGTCTTTTGCATGTCATTGTAATTTCATTCACCTAAGCCCTAAATATGTGCAAACTCGAGAAAGGGTGATCAGTCCAAGGTAGTTTGACCTTAAAAATGGTCAAACTATCAAATTTTGCCATTTTAATGCTACTCTATGAACAAAAGGGCGAACAAGTGCAAAAACATGACGAATACAAAAAATAACAGAAATTGATTATAATGTGATGTAAGTTTGTGCCAATTATATATTAGAATAGGATAATAGCGATGAAATGCACGTGGTATTAGCACATTATCATCTATGCTAATGCTTTCTCTAAATGAAAGACAAAGCGCCAATTATTTTCAACATATTATATCAAATATGAAACTTCTCCATTTTTCTTGACAATCATGATACTTTGCAATAAAATAGATGATGATCCACTAGATTGACAAATGGAAGGTTAGAGAAATAACATGACCAAAAACTATAATGTAGAATTGTTCTTCAAGGAGATGATAATAAAAATAATAAGATTGTGACGATGACATTTTTTATGTTTTGAAAATCTCAATGAATAATCATGAATATTCCTAGGGCTTTATAATGTCATTTACTTTTAGCCAATAAAATTAGGTAGAGAATTCTTTATAATCCAAATGTGAATTGAATAGAGTAACTAATGGATATTATATGAGGTACAAGCTGATCATACTTATAAGTCTCATTATATTCATTGAAATTTAATTAGTTATTATTATTATTACTATTAAATGATGTTTGAAATGAAGTCCATAAGTATATGTAATGACTAAGTGAATTATGATGGGATCATAATGCATGATCACTAGTCTTATTTGAGGGATATGATATAGATAATCTTATTCAATAGATATTTGACAAGGATATAGAAATATAAAAAAAGAATAACACTATATTATTTGAATATTCTGATGAGTATATCTCATCTTGTGGTCATTGGTATGGAGACACTAATGATAAATAGTGGGTGCTCTTTGGAGAAAGAGTCAGTTAACTGATATATGTGAACCTCTGAATAATATCATAAATAATTGTCAATCTGGTTTATTCATGTCATGGTTGTGTATGTGGTCCTTAAACTTGAGATACCAAAGAAAAAATTTTAATTGATGATCAAGTCTTGATTATAACTATGAATCCTTAGCCACGAGATCTCAAAAATGTCAAAAATTTGATACAACATGAAGTTCTTCAAGGTGATTTTGTAGTTAAAATGGGATTTTTTGCCCTCAATATAAGAAGAAATCAACTCAAGGAATGAGATAAGGTTAAATCCTTGGGCAAGTTAGTGGAAATATTAGAGAAGATGTTATTGATGATGTCCTCCATACATCAATACAAATAGAAGTAATTGATCAGGTTTTAACAATTGATCATAACCTCAATCATTTATTAGTCTCATGCAAATGAAAGCTTATATGTATAAGATAACTGATCACGACATGGTTCCAAAAATGAGTTCTTAAACACTCCATATCTCCTAGAGCACATGGTATAGCTCAACACCCAACGGGTTTGAAACTCAACTTCTTGATTGGGTTAAATTGATCATTGGCTACTGAATCAATAAGCTGATATAATTAATTCATAAGGTTGATTGATAAGTAAAGTAATTGATATTAATAAGAAATATATATGAATCTAGAAAGTCACTGATAACATGCAAAATATAAAAAATTATAGGATTATTAATACAAAATATGACATAAAACATTTCATTCTTATGCATGTTATCATGTTTTGAGTATATATATATATATATATATATATATATATATATATATATATATATATATATGAAAATTTAAGTTATAATCTCAAAATGTACAATTTTAGGGATAATTATAAATAATTAAATAAAAATATATAAGATTAGATTATTCTCATTTTATATTTGGGATTATAATTAGATTTTAATGATTAAATAATAAGCGAAAAATATTTTTTATACACTAATTTATGTTTCTAAACTTTATTTTCTAAAAGAAATGTCTATTTTTTAAATAAAAAATTATTCTCTTGTTATATACTAAATTTAATTTTTTTAAATGATTAATTTGGAGTTTTATTTTGAAAGATATGAATTATCTAATACTAGAGATTTTTGGAATTTTTCTAAATTTTTTTAATTAATTTATTTGAATTTATTTCGAATTAAAAATAATAATAAACTGGATTAAAAAGCGCTCTGACATGGCAGCTGACGCGGCAGAGTCATTTACGTGTCGCCACATGGCGAATTGTGTGCACGCCACATGGCGAATTGTGTGCACACCACGTGGCACATGCGTGCACGTGTGTATACGCGCGTCATTAGTGGGTTAAGCAACCATTAATAGATTCTCACTAACCCATTAAGATCATGTACTTTATATACATTGATTTCATCTTGATTTTTGTCATGTGGGACTATTTGTGTTTTTTTGTACGCGCAGATGATGTGGCAAAGTTGATTCAATACGCCACATCGCGTATTGAATCGAAACTATCAATCGTCACTTAAATCAGGGGGACGCGGCACATTCTGAATGGGCAACGATTTGTTTTAAAACATTTTAATCTCAGCCGTTGATCTAAAGAGTTATAACGGCTGAGATTGAATACACCCGATGGACTTCAATTGACGAGTGACGACATCTCAGAAGTCGATTTTCGATCAGATGGACGCGACCATGCCATGCTTCTTCTTCATGCGTGACGTGACAAAATTTGAGCACTCCATATTTGATCAAACGGACGCGAGTTAATGGCAACGATTCACATCCAAACCATTCATCTAAGCCGTTGATTGAAGATGAAGAGCCAAATCCAATGGCCACACCCAAATCTACCTATAAATACATATGTTCTTCGACGGAAAAATGTATTTTGGGGTGTTTCTAAGTAATTGAACTGTTTAGACATCTCAATCTTTGAATCTATTGCTTTCTTCGTCTATTAGATCAATTTTTGCATCCAAGGAGTGTTTGAAAGTGAGATTTTGTGGAGAGAATAAGGAGAATTTGCTTCTTGAATGGCGAGGATTGTCTTTGAAGTCGCAGAATAAAGAGTCTTTGATCCGGAAATCAATTGGATCATTTCAAGCACTATCTAGGGTTAGAATTTATGTTTTCCTCCTAATCTTTCTTCCCATAACATTACATTTCAATTTTGAGTCATAGATAAGGTTAATTTTAGAAATTATTTTGGTTTTCTCTCTCTTCGTGTTTGGATTTTCTACCTAATTTTTGCTATTTGATTTCTCCGCGAATCTTGATCCAAATCGAGTGATTTTTGATTCTGTGGATCAGTCTTTGAGTTATCTTTCTTAAAATATCAAAAATCTTGATTTCTTACCCCAATTTATTGTCTGATTTGATCGAATTTGAAGAAATACCTCAAAAATACCTTAATTCTTCATGGATTTGACTCTTATTCACCACTATACTGTCTAATTCGTGATTATTTATCAAAATTGGTGGGTTGGAATTATTTTTGACACATTTCCGCTTATATTCAATGACCTCGCGAATTTGTCTCGTCAGTCACACACATAAGATTATTTGATATTTGTAGATATAGACATAATTTTGAGGGTTTATATAAAAAGTTGACATACTTGATGTCTATAACTAAGGGGATAGTGACCACACTTAAGAGTACCCTGCAATCCTTGTTGGAAACTCTTCCCTTTCTTCTCACTTTCTTGGCAAAGAGTGTGATGAGAAAACCAAGCCATTCAAAAATCATGTAGATATTGCTAGGGGCTAGAGACTAAAACAGCTTCAACGATTACTTCAATGAACCTTGTAATTATGGATTTTAATCTATACTAAATGGTAAGATCAATTTAGTGCCTCATTATTTTGAATATGTTTGATTCAATTTCTTCTGTTACATTTGATCTTTTGATCAAAATTTTGAAAGTTTATCAAGCATCAAGTCCTATCAGAGACAATTGCTTCCTTGGATCCCTTCATCTAGAAATGACTCATTGCTACACATTTCAAGCATTTGAAATCCGGATGTTGTTGAAGAAATAGTGAGAATTCGCTACTTGAATTTTGAATTTGTTTCAAGAACACATCAACTCAAAAAGCCTTGATTTGGCAATCAATTGGACCATTTTTTTGTCATTTTCATTATATGAGTTTTATGTTCATTAATATTTCATTATCTAGTGGTAGCTTTCATTTTAGATCAATAAATTAAGAAAATTTTAATTTTATCATAACTTTTTCTCTCCTCGCAAATGGCTCTCTCTCACTTCTATCTTCAATTTTCATTTTATATAACTCTAATTTTCTTGATTTTTTATTCCTTAGACAGATCTTTGAAGTTCTCTTTTTAAATCTATACTTTTCCTTGAATTCTCACCCCTATTTTTCTGTTCAATTTGATCAAAATCAAATATTTACAACAAGTTAATTCTAGTTCTTCATAGATACCCCCAGTTCCCACTAATTATACTTGATTTATTGTAATTTAAAGGGAGTTTGGTTTTTTTAACCCATTAATGTGTGTTTCCAACATCTACAAGAATTTGGCTTGTCATCTACCATAGTCAATATGCCATTATCTGGAAAGATTTGGATGTACATTAGGATTCATGTTCGTTTATGGTGTGCTTTTCCATGCTGATTTAATCTCATGGACCATTATTTCTAAGCCAATTAGATGCGATTATATTGGTGACATTTATGACATCACCTTTACAAAATCATCAAATCCTTTTCTTGATGTTGTCATCAAACCATCAAATCATCATTCACCAGATCAAGGTTCTGAAATCATTACATGTTCCTCTGACTGTTAATGGGCATCATCATAGCAATTGGCATTATCCTTTTCTCAAGCATTGATCTTGATTTCAATCATCGTAGATCGGTGTAGACTCTTAATCTAATGAACAATGCAATCATCACATTGACGTGTCGTTTTCGTGCGTCGTTAAAACACAAATACGATGGTCAAACAAAATTTATAAAACCGAACTCACAAAGACAAGATAGAATAATCAAGTACTGGGTAAGTATCGGGTCGATCCACAGAGAGCAGGGTTGACTTTAATTGCAGAGTTGACTTGGTCAAACTTAGGTTTAAAACAAGTTTTAAATAATAGAAAATAAGATTTAAGATATGGAAATGATATAAATAAGGTAAATAAGAATTTTTAAGAATTGAAATCTCAGATTTGACAGAGAAAAGTCAAAAGTCAAAGTCAAAGCGTTGACTTTGACCAGCAGTAGGTGTTCTGCAAAATCAGAGAATCAAACCGAGTCAGAAGATTACGAAAATTATATATTTGGAAACTAGAGAGAAAATGGAATTTATTGATATAAGTTTTGTAATTTTTGGAGAAGAAATGGATTTATTATGAATTATTGAAAATCAATGATCAGAAAATCCCCGAAATGAACACCTCAGAGGAAATCTTCAAATTGAATGCCCAAATGAAATCCAAATCTTGCAATTTATATGTCAATAGAAAGCTAAGAACCAGAGGAATCTAAAAAGACCGAAATTATAAAATTCTGATTTGTCAATAAAAAGTAATTGACCCCGAAAGTCAACGTTTGACTGCTGATGAAAGATGAACAGTCCGTGGTCAAACGTTAAATTGAAGGGTCAAATGAACTCGGAATTTGATGAAATTGCTATCCACGGAAAGCTGATGAAAAGAGGAATCCAATGAAACCAAAATCAAGTGATTTGGAATTATAATCAGAGAGATATCCTATTTTCAAATTCAGCGACTTTTTCGGACTGAAATTTTGGAAAAAAATGAAGAACACTCGAACTAATTTGCAAAAATTAAACTTCTAAATCTAATAAAAAAACTCAAATTACCTCCTGATAATCGATCGAATCTCACTACTAACCCGATTGACGCAAGGATGGGGCTCCAATTCTCGTGGATTGAAGCGAATTTGCTCGGATTCTTCCTCGTGGACGTTCGGAATTCAAGGGGAAAATTCGATGAAATCAAGGAGAAATTCGTGATCAATCTCTGCTCCAATTGCTTCGCAATCGAGCTCCAAACGCGGGGAACACGATGAACTAGAGATCTTCCTCGAAACTCGCTTAATTTCTTCACGAGTCGATCAAAAGTTGAAGAACAAAAGAAGGGAATACATGAGTTTTTAAAGAAGAAATTGGCCCGGAATCGTGGGCTGTAGAGGCGGTCATGGGGGCGGTTTTCAAGCTTCATGGACGCGGTTTCCTTTGCATGGCTTCGTGGCTTCAAATCCAGCGTCAATTTTGACCGGATTTCACGGTCGAAAGGTCTCCGCTTTCACGCTTTTTAGCTCCACGATCGAGCCACGATCGGGTCACGATCGGGCTTCGATCGTGGTCTTAGGTCGTCGCCGATCCACGTCGGATCAAGAAGAGGCGTTTCCGCTGCATAAGACGTGCGATTGCGGCTCGATCGCGCCGCGATCGCGGCTCGATCGAGCCACGATCGCGGAGTTCTTCCACGCATCCTCAGAGCCGTCCGATTTTGATCGTTACTTGATGAAGATCCGACGCACATGAGCGTTCCACGCGGCTTCAACGGAGGCCGCCAAATCGCGATCGCGCGATCTCCCTTTGATGACAATCCGACGCTCTCAAGCCGCCACGTGGCGTCGGTAAGCGCTCCGATTGCGTCACTTAAGTGATATATTGCGCACGTGCATCAATTGATGATTGCGTGACTCGGGTCCACGCGATCTCCGCCGTTCGGGATACATCGACCGCTTGATAAAAAAAGCCACGTCACCTCGCAAAAACTTAGTATCGTGTGGGACATAGTCCCACACGGATTAAAAAGAAGGAAAAGATTATGGATAAATAGGGGAAAAACTTTCCCTATTAACTATCCTAATAAGCCTCTCTCGCTCTCGACACGTGGCGCCCCACACGGCGCCCACGTGGCGCGTGGCCTCCCCTGCCATTTGGCGCGCCCGTGCGCCTCCCGTGTGGGCCACACGCGCCCGCCACGTGGCCTCAGGCGCCACGTCGTAACGGCGCGGTGGACCCGGCGCCACGTCAGCCCGTCGCCCGGGCCCTGGCCGCCACGTCAGCCGCTGTGTAATTTTCCCCTTTTTTTCGCGATTTTTACTAATAAAATACTTAAAATTCAATTAAAAATCAAATAAAAATCGGAAAAATAGTGTAAAAATTCAGAAATTCATATTTCTCAAAATACAACTCCTTTTTAATCCAAATTTTCTCCATTGGATCACAATTTCTTTTCTTTTTAATATCATGTCATTTAAAATATATTTAGAGAGAAGAAATCAAGATGACTTATAATTTACTCAAATCATTTTTCATTAAACACTTTAAATCATAAATTCATCTTGAAATTATCTTTATAAACATTTACTAAAGTTAAAAATCATTTAATAATAGAGATTAACTTCTATTAGTTTTAAACAAAAGATTAATAATCTATTAAGCATGAAATTATCTCTAATTTGTGCATAAATATCAACTTTAGTGAAATGAC
Source organism: Lemna minuta (assembly GCA_024174645.1). Taxonomy (NCBI): domain Eukaryota; kingdom Viridiplantae; phylum Streptophyta; class Magnoliopsida; order Alismatales; family Araceae; genus Lemna; species Lemna minuta. The sequence goes on along the minus strand of CM044102.1, from coordinate 3,472,487 downwards.
ATGCCAATGGAGAAAATTCCTAAAAAGTATGATAACATGCATCATACTCACATAAAATAAGCATGAATATGAGTTAATTAGGGTAAGAATTCAGGTTATAAATGCATGTTATCATCGTGTTATCATTTTGACGACACGTCAATCATCACATGTTCCTCTGACTGTTAATGGGCATCATCATAGCAATTGACATTATCCTTTTCTCAAGCATTGATCTTGATTTCAATCATCGTAGATCAGTGTAGACTCTGAATCTAATGAACAATGCAATCATCACATGTTCCTCTGACTGTTAATGGGCATCGTCATAGCAATTGGCATTATCCTTTTCTCAAGCATTGATCTTGATTTCAATCATCATAGATCAGTGTAGACTATGAATCTACTTCTTTGGTTGTCACGCATAAGTATCTCATTTTTTTTCAATATCTAAAATTTCCAAAATCTATTATTTTCAACCAACTATCATAGCAGCAATGTTTAACCTAGTGATTTGGATATTTTTAGTTACATGCAAGCTCGCATGTCTCTCTTATCGAATCTCTTATTTTTGTTTCTCTAATGGGTCTTCTGGGACCTACGTTCCCTCATTATCAAATACTTCCCTTGCCCATCTGCTAATTGGGCCTACTCGACATCACATTAAGAAAAGGGCCTCTTTTTACTAGCTTGGGAAATTCTTCTCCATTTCAACTTCGATTTGGGTGATTAAAAATCAAGAAAAAACACTTTTTTTTACTGATTGGGTGTCAAAATAGTAAGTAAAACTTTGTCATAAAAACTTATACATTTTTTTCTCAATTTGTTATTGGAATAAATACGAGGTCATCATTTTTTATGATGAATAAATGGAATTTTGGCTCTATAATGACATCTTAAACATTTTTTTAGCCCAAGAAATTTTTATGGGCTATCTCAAGAAATTATTTTTAGATAATTGACTTTAGATCCTCCATCTACATGTCTAAGTACTTATTCATTGTTTTCCAATTTGTCCACGTCATTTGCAACAACCTAGAAGTTGATTACCTTAGTGATCACGTTTTCCACATGCATAGAAAACGTGTAGAAATTGACTTTCGTTTCAGTCACTCATCAGCTTGCTGATGCGTTGACCAAACCTCTATCCAAATGGGATTTTCACTGGCTTTTCCCAAACAAGTTAACAGGATGATGATGACTGATGAACAAGACTGACAGATGGACGGGTGGGATTCATTCTCAGCCCAACGGCTCTACCCAACGGCATACAGAAGACAAGTCAACGAATAGAATCACATTGCCATCGCTGCAATCCTAATTTCAGTTTCTTGCAGTAAAATCGATCGACTCTTCAATCTATCCTATGTTCTCCTTTCTTCTCTCCCCTCTCTTCTCCTCTTCACTGCCTATCTCTCCTCTTTCCCTCCCTCTTCCCACTTTCTTTCCAATTTCCTCCTCTCCCCTCTATTTCATTCTCTCTCTGCCGCCTTCTTTCACACTTTGCTTCCACGTGGTGTAACTTTCTCAGCCATTATACTTCTCTGAGCTATCTCTCCCTCTCCCTCTCTCCATCTCACCTATTCTCTCCAGAACGTCTCGATCCTTCTTCTCTCTTCTTTCTCTCTCCAAGTTATCTCAAATCTCGAGAGCAATTTTCAAATAACGCCAACCAAATTTCAAGCAGGGCCCTTACTTCATCTGCCGTCTGGTCCGTGGGACGGAAACAAGCAACGGACAGAGGGTTGTTCATTTCTTGACACTGGAACTCCGAGCGCTATGCGCGAGCGGGCCAGCCACAGAGAGAGAAAAAAATTAAGAATTGATGAACACGTCTTTCAAAATTCAACAGATGTCCGGAAAAGGACAGGGGCAGTGCTACAACGATCTAAGATGGAGTACAAGTTTCTATTTGTATATCTATCCACAACAAGGGAATAATACAAACAAGAGAGATAAGGCAGGGTGGAAGTAAGAGGACAGGAAGGGGTATTACCGGTGTTGGAGTGCAATTTTATAATGTTCGGGGTTTTTCTTGTTGAGCAGAGTGAAAAATCCTCTTGCAGTAGGGACTGGTCTTGAGAACTCCCTCGTGGGCCCGAATTGCCTCCACAAGGGAATTCCGACTTTGACCCTGGGAATCCGCAGAAAAAATGTTTACGCAGATAGAGAGAGAGAGAGAGCTATGTGCAGAAATGTAGAGAGAGAAGTAGAAAAGGAAGTAGAGTGTGTAGATAGAGAGAGAATTTCTTAACAGAAATGTAGAGAGAGAAGTAGAGTGTGCAGATAGAGAGTTAGAGAGAGAAAAGGGAAGAGTTTTAAGCTTTTCTTACCTTGGAGTTGAGAAGAGCGGACTGGATGACATAATTAGCAAATGGGTCTTGAAGGATATGATCAAAACAGGATACGGAGAGGAGCTCGCCGATAATCCTCCGTTTCGATGCGTCGTCAAACACACACAGACACTTCTCCACGACATTGCTGCTGAATTTCTGCCTCGCCAGCTGGGCATACCTCCCTTCGAAGCACCCCTTCAGTCCTTCTGTTGCTCTGTCGTTCTTCAAATCCAGCACATACTGCACTGCATAATTCCTGAGAAACCCGGAAAAACCTAATTATTATCCCTGAGGCACTAGATTGAGAGAGAGAGAGAGAGAAATTATGAAATGTTCTTTCCTGGAGAGTTTTTTGAAATTAAATTTCAAAATCCCACAATAAATTAAATCATTTTTAAAGTAAATGAACGTCGAAATTAAATTCAAATAAGAACGTTGGAAAGAAATTAAAGTTAGGAAATAAATTTATTAATTACCCAAATGCGTCTTGAGCAAGCATGAGGCCGTTGACCGAGACCTCGGCGAGTAATCTCGCCTTGAGTTGACCGGTGGAGTGAGCGATGCACCGCTGAAGAACGCAACAACCGTGTCTGTGTGTAGCAATCTCAACGCAGTGCCTCGCTGCAGCTTCAAAAATAAACTGCGAAACGGAATTTATTAAAACAAAAATTTAAGGTACTGAAATAAGCTACTCTCCCTAATCCTCACTGATGAGAAATCCATTATTTATTTTCAGATAAAAATATTACCTGTTTTCCGGAGTTCCCGCAACTTTTTATTTTCGATAGAATAGATCATCGAGATAAACGTGTAATCAGTTTGTAATCAAAACTTGGAATAAAGAGTCTGGCAGGTCAGTGAGAGAGGAGAGAGAGAAAGAGCTATAAAGAGAGTGTGAGAGTGAGACCGAGATGAAGAGATTGAGAGAGAGAGATATAGTGATAGAGAGACACAGAGAGAGGGCGAACGAGAGACACAGAGAGAGGAAGAGAGCGAGACGGAGAGGACAGATCGAGACAGGGAGAGGTAAAAGAAGAAGACTAAAATTCATTCCGTCGGAGTCTAGAAATTCAAAAATATAAGTTATCATTAGATAAATAAAATAATCTCTGATCTGTGATCACGATAAAGTATGCATTTGTACGGATATTTATATTGTGAAAATCGCAGAAAATCTATATACCTTACTATCTTCGTAGTTGAAGTGCTGAAGACAACGCTGTATGACATGGTTACCGTTTGGATCCTTGATGAGAGTAAGGAAACCTGGTTGGAGCGCTGAGATTACGTGAGAAGTCTGATTTTTGTCTTTGAGAGATTCTATCAGCTTCTGCACAGCTCTGGTCCTGATAAAAATTTAAAAAAACTCCCCAGTATTATTGTGACAAAATTTATGAATTGTGGGCTAAATGGTAAAGTAGCCAAGTACCCGTGCATGTTCAGTGCAATTTTGACCAGCTGAGAAGGTTTCCTGGTAAGGACGAGTATGATCTCCCGCCTTTGATCCTCGGAACACACTTCCAGCACTTTCTGTACGAGATAGTTCCCAAAAGGATTCACCATGAGCTCCGAAACATGATCTATGATCTCCAAGAATATCATCTCTCTCTCTTGTTTCGTCCCTTCATCGAACTTGTGCTGCAAGAAGCGGCATCCTTGCTGGTCTCGAGCCACGAGATTGATAAAACCCTGAATCTCCCAGAGAGATTGGTGTCTGGGAATAACAGAAGGAATGCAACGAGGATCTGTCTTAAATTTTCCATCCTTTTGTTCTCTCTGGTAACCCAGTTTGCCGGGGATAATGAAACTGTCCTCGCGGGAGAATTCACTCCACGGGGACTGCATGTTAGAAAGTAAAACTGATCGACGAGGTTCATCAAAAGACCAAGACCTTTTCTCTTCAGAAATCAGACCTAGACCTCGAGAACAGGGTGATTCATCGATATCTCTAATTCTCTGGCGATGATATTCGTTTAAAAAGTTGTAGGGCTCGGAATATTGATCATCTCGAAGAGACGGCATTGATGACTGTTGCCAAGTACAAGGTCTCAACCAATTCGGAGTCGAATGACAATCTGTCGGAGGAATCAAAGACGCCGACATCTCCTGTTCGGTTATTCCCAAGGGAGTCAGAGAGGATCCACTGTTCCCAAGTTTGCTCCAAATTTCCCAAGGATCAGAAGAGATATTCTTGTCTCTACCGTCATCTATCTTCAAGGAACCGAACTGTTCTAGCAAGTCAAGAGGTTCCCTCGGTTCAAGTGGAAAGTACTGACTTAGAGCTGCCTCAGGTTCGGCCGGAAGCGGAGAAATAGGACTGCAGCCGTAATTTTCCATTAATTTCTGTCCAGAGCAACAACCTTTATATAAGGGATTATCAACACGAGCTTCTTCACTAGAGCAATATCCGAAACCGTAAAAACGTTGCCTCTCTCGTTCCTTTTCAATCTCCATAGACTGTCTCTGGCTGTGGAAAACACTAGAAACTCCGGAAAATGGAAGATCCTGCGCTTTCTGCACACCTTCTAACTAAAAATGGTTAAAATAGATTTAATTCACCGAAATGAATGTGTGATCCAATATAATTTAATTTCTAACAGTAATATATGCAATGCATAAACGAATTTCGTCATAAAAATAAGTAAATAATAGTTAATTTACAAATAATTTGAAGTAAACAATAAAGTTCGGGTGTATTTATTTGTACAAATTAATTCTAAAAAAATACAAAATTCTTGCGGAACAACAATCTTTACACAAGGAACCATCAAAATGAACGTCTTCTCTAGAGAAGTGTCCATAACCGCAGAAATATTGCCTCTCTCGTTCCTTTTAAATCTGTCAAACACAAGACACTTCGAAAATGGAAAATCCTTATCCTGCGCTCTCTGCATGCCATCGTAGTTAAAATATGTTTAATTAATGGAAATGAATGTATGATTGAATATAATTTAATTTCTAAGCATAAGACATGCAGTAGATTACGAATCTGTTCATAAAATTAAGTTATTAATATTTAGCCAGAGTTAATTTGAAATAAACAATAATGTTCAGGTATATTTGTTTCTTCAAATTAAATTTTAAAAAAATACGAATCCTTGTCGTTCAGGAACCATCAAAATGAACTTCTTCACTTTGCCTCTCTCGATCAATGTACAAAACCGTAAATACGTTGCCTCTCTCGTTCCCTTTTCCATCTGTAAAACAGTAGAAACTTCCGAAAATGGAAAATCCTTATCCTGCGCTTCCTGCAGAACTTCTCTCGATCAACGCAAAAAATCAAGGCGAACAAGACTTAACGATAAAAACACCTCCAACAACATAAAACGGATGTTCCTCGTTGGTCCAAATCTTTTAAATGAAGATCAATGCCTAGATCGACTGGTAAACGGAGAAAATGCAATGCAGTATACTATCTGAGAAAAACAGTTTTCATTGATTCTGGAAATGGCAAAAAAGAGAGATCCAGCGAGAGAGGAGATTCCGCTTACGGTGATTTTATCGGATTTGAGATCGTGATCGTGGAAGTCCTTTCCGCCGTCAGGAAGCTGTAGCCATTGTGAAACTCCACCTCCGCTTCTTTCTCCTTCCAGCGTATGCCAGGAAACCGTTACGGAGTATTTATAGTATCAGTTCATGACTGCGATGGATTCCGTTACCGCTTTTTTGGTGCTTCTCCCGTCACCGCCTTCCTTGGTAAGGTCTGTTCGGGTACAAGCTGGCTTAGAGGCCGGTGAAGCGGTTACCGTATTGCGCTGGAGTCGCGCTGATTTTTTTTTTCCGATTTCCTATTTTTAACGTTTCCTTAAAGGCGGGGGAGATTTTTTTCGGAATTTCCTTTTGGGGAATGATCGCCGCGGAAGGATCTCCACCGTTCATCCTCATCTAAGAGCCCAGATTTTGTATCTTTCCAGCAAGAGGACGATCCCTCTGCCATGGGCGACGATCGTGCTACCCGCTCTCCGACAACCAGAAAGGACTAAAATAACCTTTTTGTCGGTTCGAAAAAGCCCCGAGTCTAGCGTCGTATTGCAAGGGCAAAATGGTCTTGAGCGTCGTACTGCCTCGCCCCTGATCAGGCCCGTAACCAATCGCAGAACGGCATCTCGCTTCCTAGAAGTTCGTTATAGGTTGCCGTTATCGGAAAAGCACGTGTCAGAATCGGAGCGGGTTTCCCTCGCCTCGGGAAATCCGAAACGTTAACACGCTCACGTTGCAACGAGAATAACTGTCACGGCAAAAATAAGTAAAATAATTTTTTTCCAAACAGCCTTATATTCTAGTTGCTCTCTCTCTCTCTCTCTCTCTCTCTTTCTCTTTCTCTCTCTCTCTCTCTCTCCTTCTTCAATGCATAGAAATAAAAATATTTAATTTTTTTGTACCAATGGAAATGAATAATAATAATAACACGCCCTATTATCAATTTTTTTTAATGAATATGGAAGTTGCCCATCATAGGAAAATCGTATTATGGGTGTGTATGTGTATGATTCTTAAGTAATTTCGAATCTACGATTCATGTCATTATGATGTCAATTATCATGTCTTTATTACATTTTGGTAAATACCATGCCATTTATCTCAAATTCTCAAATTGCACTTTTTAAGGCTAAATTTATGTAAATAATGAATTTGACCTTTTTCAAGATAAAAAAATCTTGTTTAATTGCCAATTTTATGGGTAATTTAGAATTTCATATTTGATAAATCTAAAATTTGAAGAATATGGAGAGGATGAAGAGATTTTTCTGATCTGAATGACCTGTTTTGATTTAGATGTTTTAGTTGACCCATTTTGATCTAGCGAAAACTTATTTAAAGCAATTTGATTCTCCTCATAATTTTAAAAGAATTGTATTTGGCATTAGATTAAATTCCTAATCCAATGAAAAAAGATTGATAGAAAAATAATTATTTAAGAGATATTGAATTTTATATATATTTTTGGGGATCTTTTAGGATTTATTTTAAAGAGAAAAAAAATACATGGGCTCCATGGGAGGTGATGTGGCATGCGTGCTACACGACACATAGCTAGGGAGCCGGCTAGGCACTAGGCTGTCTTGGTAGCTCTAATGGGCCTCTTATTAAGCACGTGCACGACACACCCCAAGTGGTTCATGTGGTGCTTATTCAGCGCTTGCTTGGCACCATGATTATGAGAGTCATTTGTCCTCAATGAGTACCGTTAGGGTGATTCAATCATATAATATCATCATAGCATTTATGGGTTAAAAATTCCATAATACTACCCAAGTGGGACTATGTTTGCTTTGTTTCTTATGTAGATGACGTGGTGGTTCATCCGAGATTGTTGGATCTTGTTATTGGATTATCACTATCAATCTTCATATAATGGGCTCAAGGCTATGCGACACACTAGGAGCATTTTGACTAATTGAGCTTGATAAGAAATAGATAAGCCAAATCACACTACCATGTCTGGTTTATATTCATTAAGATAAAATTTATTTATTATTATTCTTGTGTGATATTGATAACATGCTAAATAAACATTATAAAACATGATTATTAATGCATATTAAAGCATAAATGATTTCATTTCCATGCATGTTATCATATTTATGCGTATTTTTCTATCATTCCATGAAAAAGTCATTATAATCTCAAAAATACTTTAAATTAGGGTTAAATAAGATGATTTAAAGATAAATAATTTAAATAAATCATCTTTACTTGAGATTATAGATGTTTCTAGAGTTAAAATAATGAGTGAAATCATTTTATAAATATTTATTTATATTTTCTGAAGAGAAAACACTTAAAAAATAAATATATTTTTGAAATAGAAATAAAAATTCTCATTATTTATCAATTTTTACCTTTTAGAATGATAGATAATTAAATTTCAGATCAAATGAAAGAAATTTGGATTAATTTGGAGTTATATTTTAAAAGTTATGAATTTTCTAATTTTTAGGGATTTTCCATATTTTTCTGAATTAATTTTGCGATTTTTAATGTTAAAAATGATTTAAGAATAAGCAAAAAAGGGGGTTTATTTGCGCGGGGCCACGTGGATGCGACGTGGCACTCAGGGCCACGTGGCAGCGCCACGTGGGCCCACGCGGCACCTACGCGGCGCGGATGTGACGATGCATATTTATACTTATCGTATGTATAAGGGTTATAGTACATATAAGCATTCCGTATTTGGAATTTAAGCTAACTCGTTGATTCAATGCACATTATAAACCCGATAAGTTCCCTTAATTTTCTCCGTGTGGGACTAACTTCCAGACGGTTTTTAGTATGCAGGACACGTGGCCAACCACGGTGCGTCGGATGGAGCGCTGATCATCGCGCGTTGATGAAGTGGACACGCTGATCACCGATCAACAACAGCGCACGTGTCAAAAATCAAGAGTTATAACGGTCCCGATGAAACGCGCGGGGGGCGCATCTCGACCGTCAGATCGTGATTCAAGGGGCGCAATCTAAAGCGTTTTTATAACGCTTATCACACGGCTTCATCCGAACCCTCCATCAAGATTCGACGGCTGCGACATAATCGAAATGGTCCACGATGGACCATTTCATCGTAACCGTCGATCGTTTCAATCAGACGGTTACGCCCAAAAATTGTATAAATAGAGATGTTCTTCCGATTTTCTAAGCATTCGAGATAGAAATCAATCCAATTGATCTTTTTAGACACCTCCCTTCTCGAGTCTCTTGATTCCATCCTCTTCTACACTCATTTCTATATCCACGGAGGGTTTGAAATCGAGATTTGGTTGAGAGACGAAGGAGAAATCGAAGCTTGAACTCCACGATCGCGTTATTCATATTTTCGACGATTTAGGTGATTAATCGTGTTAATCTGATCGCAATCTTGGGTTAGTGGAGTCAGTTTTTGCTAATCTATCATCCATTCATGTTTAATTTTAATTTAGATTAGGAATTGAAGTTTAATTTCATTTGATTTTTGTTGAATTCGTGATTTACAATTTCAGAAAATTATCTCTACTTCAATCTTCAATTTCTCCACAAAATCAAGATCAATTTCGATGATTTTTGATTCCGTGGAAATGATTTGAAGTTCTCTTTCATAATCTACCATTTTCCTCAATTTTATCATCAATTCATCGTCCGATTTGATCAATTTTGAAGAGATCATCATAAATTTACTTATTTCCCAGTGGATTCGACCCTTATTTACCATTATACCCCTTTCATCATTGGTTACCGTATACGTATAATCTTCATCTGCACGCGACTCATGAATGACTTAGGATATGGTTAATTGTCAAACCCTAATCGGTCACTCAATTTAGTATTGATGCGAGTAGGAAATCATTAAGAACAACTTCTCTAATATTTTCACTACCCTGGCCAAGGATTTTATGTCATCTCATTCCTTAAGTCGATCTCATCATATACCGAGGGTGGATGATCCCATTTTAACCACTCAATCACCTTCGAGGACTCCATGTCGTATCTAATCTATGACGTTTTGGAGATCCCATGGCTAGGGATTTGTAAGCTGACGAGACGAAACTGCGAGGTTGTCGATTTCACACGGTCTCGTGTCAAAACAAAGTCCAAACTTACCAATTTGATGAAATTAATTTGAATTGAAGGGTATAATGGTAAATAAGGGTCGAATCCACAGGGAAATAAGGAAATTCTTGATATTTTCCTCGAAATTGATCAAATCGGACGATAAATCGATTGAAGAAATTGAGGAAAAGATGATATATTATGAAAGATAACTTCAAATCGATTCCACGAAATCAAGAATCATCGAATTTGGTCTTGATTTTGCGGAGAAATTGAAGATCGAAGTGGGAGGAAATTTTCCGGACGAAGAAATCACGAAATTGACTTAAATTAAAGCAAATTAAACCTTAAATCCTAATCTAAATTGAAAATTAAACATGATAGGAAGGTAGATTATGAAAAACTGCTTTCACTAATCCCAAATAGCTATCAAATTGACACGATTAAATCCGCTTAATCGCCTAGAACACGAAGAACGCGATGTGGAGATTCTAGCGTCGATTTCTCCTAATCTACTCAACCAAATCTCGAGTTTTTGCCCTCCGTGGATGCGGAAATGAGAGTAGAAGAAGCTAGAATTGAGAGATTCGAGAGGGGAGGTGTCTAAACAGATCAATTTTCTTGATTTCCAACTCAAAAAAGTCACAACCGTCGAATTGTGGATGGAGTGTCTCGATGCGATCGTTGAGATGCATTATAAAACGCGTTTGATCGCCTCCGTTGGATCGCGATCCGACGCTTCGGATGCATCCCGCGAGATGCGATCTCAGTCGTTATAATCATTTTAATAAGACACGTGCGCATGATGCGATCTGGTGGACCGCGAGCGCACTTGATCGACGCGCTTCGACTGCGCTTCCTCTGATCTAACGCTCCATGATTGGCCACGTCACCTGCACATTTATAACTCTGTGGAACTTAGTCCCACACGGAGAAAATTAAAAGAAAGGGACGGGTTTATAATATGCGACGGATTAGTGGGTTTAATAATTCTCTTCCGATAATCGGAAGACTATATATACTATAACCCCCATATATATATAAATATAAATAGCGTCACATCGCCGCGTGGGCCCGCGTGGCGCTGCCACGTGGCCCTGAGTGCCATGTCGCATCCACGTGAGACCCGCGCGTAAATACTCCCCTTTTTGCCTTATTTTAAATCATTTTAATAATTTAAAAATTGAAATTAATTCAGACAAAATCCAAAAAAATCCCTACAAATTAGAAAATTAATAACTTTTAAAATATAACTCCAAATTAACCCAAATTTCTTTCATTTGATCTGAAATTTAATTATCTATCATTCTAAAGATTCAAAATTAATAAATAATTAGATTTTTAATTTTCATTTCAAAAATAAATTTATTTTTTAAAGATTTTAACTTAAGGAAATATAAAAAAATGTTTATAAAACATTTTTCCTCATTATTTTAACTTTAAAAACCTCTATAATTTCAAGTAAAGATGGGTTATTAATTATTTATCTTTTAAATCATCATATTTAACCCTATTTTAAAGTATTTTTGAGATTATAATTACTTTTTCATGGAATGATAGAAAAATACACATAAGTATGATAACATGCATGAAAATGAAATCATTTATGCCTTAATGTGCACCAATAATCATGTTTTATCATGTTAATGTAGCATGTTATCATAAGTCATAGTCAAAACACGATCATCCATCCACAAGATGTCTTTGGTGTCTCAGGTCAAAGGACCACGTACACAACGGTGACATGAATCAACCTGATTAACAATTTAGCATAATACCATTTAGGGATTCATACGGATCAATTCAGTGAACTCTTTCTCTAAAGAGCACCCACTATCTATCCTTGGTGTCTCAACACCGATGGCCACAGGATCAGCCATACTCATCATATGAGTTCGATCATATAGTGTTATTCTTTATGGATAATTCGATGTCCTTCTCGAATATCCCACGAATATGAATATTTAGAACATATGTTTAAAGACCTGCGATCACTATATTATGATCTCATCATAATTCACTTAATCATTACATATGTTCATGGACTTCATTGCAAACATGACACAACAATGACAATGAATAAAAGTTCATTTTAATGAATATAAACAAAAGATGAAAGTGTGATTGGCTTGCAAGCTACATAATACTCATATATTTAAAGACCAACGATCACTGTATTATGATCTCATCATAATTCACTTGATCATTACATATGTTCATGGACTTTATTGAAAACATCACACAAGAAAGACAATGAATAAAGGTTCATTTCAATGAATATAAACAAAAGATGAAAGTGTGATTGGCTTGCAGGCCACATAATACCCATCAATTAAGCACCCTGTTTAGGGGTATTAGCTAATCACTAAAGACTTCACCCCCTTATATAGATAATTTTTGCCTTAATTTTTGCCACGTGGGACTATTTTTGTTTATTTTTCTACGCAAGTGATGTGGCACGCTCACAAGCATCCGATCGATGCAAATAAATGACATTTAACCTCAACCCCTCATTTTTACTTAAGCGAGGGGGTGCGTGGCAGGATATGAGTGGACACCAATTCTTTTTATTAAAACAAATCAATCCTGGTCGTTCGTCTGATGAGTTATAACAGCCAAAATTTAAAAAGCCATTGGAGATCTGGCACGTCGATTCACGATCAAACAAACGAGATTTTATGATGCTCTCTCTTTACGCGATCACGTGGCGTGATCTTGATGCTCCTATGAAGATCCAATGGTCGCAATGTAACCATAATGACTCACCTCTTCGGATTCTATAGTGAGCGTTGATCTCATTAAGGAGAAGATCCAACAGTCACACCCAATTTTTAAACATTATAAATTCTCTCTCCTTAACACAAAATGTATTCTTGGATGTTTCGAGTTATAGAACTATTTATACATCTCAATCCTTGAATTTCTTGATTTCTTTATCTTCTAAACTCATTTTCGCGTCCATAGAGTGCTTGAAATCAAGATTTTATCGAAAGAATAGATACATTTCACCCCTTAAACTTCAAATATTCATTTTTGGAAACACAAAATGAAAAGCCTTTGATCTGACAATCAATTGGATCATTTTGAGCCCGATTTTAGGTTAGATTATGTGTTTTCCTCCTAATCTTTTGTCATCTATCATTATATTTTAATTTTGAATCTTAGATTAGATTAATTTTTAGAAATTCTATCAAATTCTCTTTCTTCGTGATCGATTTTTCTTTGTAAATTTTGCTCATGATTTCTCCGCGAATACTGATCCAAATTGAGTGATTTTTTATTCTATGGATTTGTCTTGTAGTCTTATTTCTAAATTTATAAAAATTCAGAATTTCTCACATCAATTCCTCATCCAATTTGATTGAATTTGAAGAATACATGAAAAATACCCTATTTCTCCGTGGATTCAACCCTTATTCGTCATTATACTAATTGTTTCTTGATTAAAACTTTAAATTGGTGAGTTTGGTAATTTTTTTGACACACATTTGTATGCTTTCAAGGACCACACAAAAATATTCCGTTAGTGTGCAAAGTAATATTTCAGCAAGGGCATTAGCATGAGAGCTGGCTAGGGAGCTGGCACATGTAGGTGCAAGGTTGGCATAAATGCCAACTAGGGCACCTATGCACGACTAGTGTGAGTAGGGTGCCAACATGAGTAGGGCACCATCATGGTGGCGACGAGTAAGGCTAGTGTAGGTAGATAAGTTCAATTGGGGATGTTGATCACCTTTCTCAAATTTGTCGTAGTTGTTGCCAGCACAATGAGTGCGAGCAAGTCTAGAGCAAGCATGGCACTGCTTAAGGTGTCGACAACGACATTGTTGTAGTCGTCACAAGGAGGGCCAACATGAGTAGACCGATCATGCGAGTAGGGCACCACCATGAAGTAGGAGGGGCATTGTGCAAGAGGGACGCCATTGATCAAGGGAGAAGGTGATGTCATGTAAAATGAGGCACCACCATGCTGGTTTAGCTCATAGAGAGTATTAATCAAGGAGGCTTGTAGGTGCCATCACATGACACCCTAGGTCATCACTTTAATACCATGTGAAATCGTGTTTACCCCATCAAAGGAGGAGCCACGTTGAAGAAGAAGAGAGGGAAGAATAAAAAAGGAGGGATGCTCACACCTTGAGACAAAAACCTTGCATACTCATGATGAGAGAGAGTGAGAGAGAGGGAGTAGAGAGATTTAGATAAATTTCTGTAATGTGCTATATTGTCTCATAAGATCATAATATCATGATCACTCATCTTTAACTATATATTTTAATTATTCTTATTCCAGGGGTATTTGAGGACATTGTGATATCCAGAAAGAATAATGTTGTCTGATTTGAATCATATGATGAGTATGGTTTATCTCATGGGCATCGATGTGAAGATACCAATGATAGATAGTAGGTGCTCTTGGGAGAAATTTTTACTAAATTGATTCGTATGAATTATTAAAATGATGTTATATCTTAATGTCAATCAAGTTGATTTATCTCAAGGTTTTTGTATGTGGTCCTTTGACTTGAGACACTGACGGAAAGAATCGATGCGGTCCTTAATTGCACATTGATTCGTGTCAAAAATAAAACCAAACTCACCAATTTTGTGAAAATATCTCGAATTGAGGGGTATAATGATAAATAAGGGTTGAATCCACAGGGAAATAAGGTATTTTCAAGAGATCTTTTAGAATTTGATCAAATTGGACGATGAATTGGTGATAGAAAATAGGGAAAATGGTAGATTTAGAAAGATAACTCAAAGACATATCCACATAATCAAAAATCACTCGATTTGGATTAGTAATCGTGGAGAAATCAAAGAGCAAAGTGGGATAAAATTTCCGAAAATTGGAAGAACATAAAACCGAAATTGACGATGAAATTAAACTAAATTACGATCCCTAAATCACAAATTGATGATACATGACGATAGATTAGGGGGAAAACACGTATTCTAACCCGAGATAGCGATCGAAATGATCCAATTAATCGCCGGATCGAGGCTATTCCGTCATCGATTTCGAAAACGAGCATCGGTGTTCAAGAGACAAATTTCTCCTTTTAATCAATTGACGAAATCTCACTTTTAATCAATCCGTGGACGCGGAAACGAGTCTAGAAGAGATTAGAAGCGAGAGATTGAAGGATGGAAGGGTGTAGATAGATCAATTTGATGAAATCATCCAAGAATGTCTTACAAAATCGAAGAACACCTTAATTTATAGGCGAATTGGGCATAACCGTCCGATGAGGCGTTTAATCTTCATCAACGGTCCAGATTAAATGCATAAGGGGCGAACCGTTATGATTAAATCTTGCCCCTTAGATCGTGGATGGACGATCCCGATGAAGCCGTGCGTTTATGCGTTATTAAACGCATCAGATTGTGCCCGTTGGATCGCGATCCGACGATCAAGATGCACTCCCGCGCGTTAGATCTGAGCCATTATAACTCTTGTTTAAAAGCACGTGCACGATCTGATGATCCGGTGGACTTTGGGCGCATGTGATCGATGCGCGATGTATGTCTAGATCACATCCGACGCCTGTAATACCGCCACGTTGCCTAAAACAAGAGAATAAACGTGGAACATAGTCCCACGCTATGAAAATAAAAGAAAGATTTCGGTTTAAAAGGTGTGACGAACATGAGGGTTAGCTTAAATTTGAACTATAAGATGCTTATATGTACTATAACCCTATATAATACAAGTAAATATAAATATTGCACATGTCACCTCCGCGCCACGCAAGCGCTCACGTGGGTCCGCGTGGCTCTGCCACGTGGTCTTGCGTGCCACGCCGCATCCACATGGGCCCCGCGCGAAAATAAACCGCTTATTATTATTTTTTTTAATTGTTTTAATCGATTTAAAATCCAAAATAAATTCATAAAAATCCCTAAAAATTAGAAAATTCATAACTTTCAAAATACAACTCCAAATTAATCCAGATTTTTTTTCATTGAATCTGAAATTCAATTATCTATCATTGTAAAAAGTTAAAATATTTAAATAAGAAGAGATTTAATTTCTATTTCAAAAATACATTCATTTCTTTAAGATTTTAACTTTAGAAAATTACACAAATGCTTATAAAAATGATTTATCTTATTATTTAACTTTAAAAACACTTATAATCTCAAGTAAAGATAGGTTATAAAATCATTTATCTTTAATTCATCCTAATTAACCCTAAATTAATGCATTTTGAGATTATAACTTAAAATTGCATGAAATGATAGAAATGCACTCAAAGTACGATAACATGCATAAGAATGTAATGTTTTATGCCTTAATTTGCATTAATAATCATGTTTTATCATGTTAAGATTGCATGTTATTAGACACCAAAGATATTTTGAGCATGATGATAGTGTTTTGATTATAATTTATGAATCTCAAGCCATAGGATCTCCAAAACTTCATATATTAGATATAATATGAATTATTTAAATGTGATGGCATGGTCAAGATGGAATCATTTGCCCTCGATACTTTAGGAGATCAACTTAAGGAATGAGACATGATAGAATCCTTGGCTAATGTAGAGTAAATATCAAAGAAGTTCTTGATGATTTCTTCCACGCAATTGAATGGCCGATGAGGCTTTGAGAATTGACCATACCCTAAGTCAATTATGAATCTCATCAAGACAAAAGAGAATAGGTATATGGTTATCGATGACGACAAGGTTCTATGTGGAAGTTCTTATATAGTTTATGTCTCTTAGAGCACATGATATAGCTTAGCACCCAACGGGTTGACAACTTGACCTGCCAATTGGGCTAAACCAATCCTTGATTAATTCATTTATGTGATGATATATACAATTAATAAGTTTAACCAATAAACATTATTGAGTCTATAGAGTTATTAAGTAGCAAAATATATAGACATAGAGGGTTAAACCCATAAGGTTTATAGAAGTTGGTGGATATATACGGAATCATGAAGGTTTTATTCAGAAGTTTATATACTCAAGGTATATAAATAAGAGGAGAACAACCACGACTTAAGTTGCCCATGCAAGCCTTGCGGAAACTCTCTTCTTTTTTTGTCTTTATCTCTTGGCGAAGAGTGTTGAAGAGGAGTTCTAATCATTCAGTGATAATGTAAATACTGCTAGGGGCATGAAACTTGAATAACTTTGAGATCTCCTTCAATGAATCTTGTAAGTATGGATTCTAATATGTACTAGATCATAGGATCACCAATTCTTGGCACCTTAGTGTTTTGAATGTTCGATTCAATATATTTTACTGCATTCAATATTTTAATTGAAAATTTGAATGCCTATTGAGCATCAAATCCCAACATATTTTCAAGAGATATTACTCGTATCATTGCACATTTAATATAAGTAAGATAAACATCGTAATGTAAATCACCAAAATTATAAGTAAGATTATTTATTACCAAACATGAATATAATTGCAACTGAAACAAACCTAAGGTGTAGGGTTAGGTTATCTCTAGAAACCGTTCCCGGCACCGAAATCCTAAAATAGAAATGCGGCATCCTTCAGTTGAATGTTATTACCATTTTCAAAAACTAACGATCATGCGATCTTTAATGAGACATTCTGTGCAAAATTAAAAAAATCCACCAATCATAGCACAATCGCATGGTTTGTTCTCACCAATCACACACTTTTCATGCATGCCCAACCTATGCTAATGGAGAAATTTGGAATTTTGTTCTCTCTCATTTCAAAAAATTTCACCAATTTCCCATCAGAAGCTCATCCTAGACACATGAAACAACTTCTAGGTGATCCCAAATGAAATATTAGATCTTTTGACACTGATTAGGTTGATATCTTTGAAATTTGTGATCTAGAGATAGATAGAGAGAGAAAGGGAGAGATAGATAGATAGGTAGAGAGAGAGAGAGAGAGAGAGAGAGAGAGAGAGAGAGGAAGCCCACTATGGGAAAGATCATAATCCTAGAAAAGCCCAATAATAAAAGCCAGGCCCGTAATCATTCCCTCTCTTTTTCCCGCTCCGGTTGACCTTCTTCTCCATTTTTGCCGCTCCAACCGTAAAACCCCAGTCTTCCGATACTGCTGTAGAGAGAGAAAATGCTTCTGCTCGTCGAGGAGCGACATCTCCGTCTCCTCCCTGACCTCGGCACAGGTTAAGTTACAAACGCCTGCAGAGCATCGTACCACCCTCTTCTGCTTCCACTTGAAGCAGCAAGGTTAAAGGATATGGTAGATTCTCTTATGCGTTCTCCGCTAGAGGATAAATCTCACGATTCTTTATTGCCGTTATTTTTGCCTCTTTTGAAGTCTCCAGATTACTATATTCGTCCATCTTTAAGCGAGATTGCCTCCAGGGAATGTTTGGATCATGGATACTGCCGCAGAGTGCCGGATTTCGTGATTGGCAAAGTGGATTATGGAGAGGTAAAGTTTTTTTAGGGTTAACTGATGTTAGACATCTGGATTTGGACAGGATTGTGAAATTTGGTAGACATTCGGTTGTTGTTTATGAGGACGAGATTGATAAGCCTCCGGTTGGTTATGGTCTTAATAAAGAGGCTGAAGTTTCATTAATAATTGATTTTAAGGAAGTGGAAGTTGGTGCTCTGGTAAGGAAGCTGAAATGTGTTTGTGAGAAACAGGGGGCACGGTTTATTTCATTTGATTCGATAAACAGTGAGTGGAAATTCTGGGTTCCTCATTTTAGTAGGTTTGGTTTAGTTGATGATGATGATGATGATGATGATGATGACGACGATGATGTGGAAGAACATGAAGATGACGTTATGGATGAGAAGATGGAGAATCCGACTGAAGACATTAATCTGTCACATTCATTGCCTGCTCATTTAGGGCTTGATCCTGTTAAGATGCAGGAGATGAGGAGGCTGATGTTTTCGGGGGACGATGAGCATGTAGACTTGGAAGCTTCTACTCCTGTGAATCATTTTTTGTTCTCTGATTCTGCTAGCTCTCATTCAAAACTTTCAATTCATAGATCAAGTCAAAAGGGTTCTTTGCAGAAGGCCAGCGGAAAGATTACTCCCATTAAGAAAGTGCCAGTGGCACTTCTGGAATACGACGTAAACAGCTCTGAAATCCAAGTCTCTGGTAATATTCTTTTGAATAGGCAAACCAAAGGCTTTCCGGTGAAAAGTGTGAAGATAGAGGGTTTCAAGATGGATTCAAAGAGGGAAACACCATTGAATGGTAGTTATTCTTCTAACATTGTCGATGCATCGTTACTAATGGGGCTATCTTTTCGCGTTGGGTGGGGACCAAATGGCGTCTTAGTTCATTCTGGCTCTCCGGTTTGTAAACCAGGGAGTGGATTGTCTTCTGTCATTCATTTGGAAAAGTTGGCATTAGATTCAGCTGCAAGAGAGGAAAATGGTAAACTAAAGGAGGACCTTATTGATCTTTGCTTTATTTCTCCTTTGAAACTTCATATGTCGTTAGATCATGAATTCAAGCTTATTGGGTCTGAACCATCACAGTTTCGCGTCCAAAAAGTGGTGGCTGATCGATTGACCCTTGATGACATCTGCAGGGGGTTTATTGATATTCTTGAGAAGAAACTTGAAGTTCCCAGTTTATCTACCTCTTCTCGAATCATCTTCATGCATCAAGTCACTGTCTGGGAGTTGATAAGGGTGTTATTTTCGGATAGAACAATCAATGGGCATTCACCTCTGTTAATTGACCCTGAAGATGATGAAATGGTGCTTGATAGGAAAGATACTCCTTTTGACGTGGATCAAGTAGCAACCCACTTGATCCGAAGAGCGCATTTTAGCTTCTGGTTGCAAGAGAGTGTCCGTCATCGTGTACAGGATGAAGTCAGTTCCTTGAATGGGTCCCAAAATTTAATGCATATACTTCTACTCCTAACTTGCAGGCAGTTAGACGTAGCTGTTGAGTTAGCAGCATCATCAGGAGATGTGAGATTAGCCATTTTACTTAGTCAGGCTGGCGGGTCAATGGTCAATCGCTCTGATATTGCTCGACAGTTGGATCTCTGGAGAAATAACGGGTTTGATTTCAGTTTTGTTGAAACGGAAAGGTTGAAATTGTACGAACTTCTTGCTGGCAATGTTCACGCGGCGTTTCATGAATCCAAAATTGACTGGAAGAGATACCTAGGGTTGATAATGTGGTATAATTTGCCTCCTGATACACCTCTTCCCTTCATCATTCACACTTATGAACAGCTTGTCAATGAAGGAAAGGTTCCTTTCCCGGTACCAGTGTACATTGACGAGGGTCCACTTGAAGAATTGGTGAGCTGGAATGTTGGTGATCGCTTTGACATTACTTACTATTTAATGCTACTCCATGCCTCTGAAGAGGGGCGTTTTGGGGATTTAAAAACTATGTTTAGTGCCTTTTCTTCCTCTCCTGATCCACTCGATTACCATATGATCTGGCATTATAAGGCCATATTGGAAGCTATAGGCACCTTCAATGCAGACAATTTTCATCTGCTTGACTTGAGTTTTGCTTCTCAATTGCTTTCTCTTGGGCTTTACCACTGGGCAATCTATGTTGTTCTCCACATGCCGTATAATGAGGATTTCCCTCAGCTCCAGGTTAATTTCATCAAGGAGATACTGTTTCGATATTGTGAGGCATGGAATGCTAAGGCAGTCCAGAAACAGTTCATTCTAGACCTTGGTGTCCCGTCATCATGGATGGATGAAGCATTGGTAAGATTATTTTCCTGAAACTCAACCCTTTGGTTCAGGATTATTTCTGAAGAATTGGATGATTTTTCATTACTGAAGAATGTGATCTGTCTCCCTTTTGGTTCTATTTGTATTGGATCATGCGATGAAATGATTCTATATGTGATCTATTATTTACTGCATTAAAATGACCAATCTGAATAATTGTCAGACCGAAATAAAGTGATGTTTTCTATCACAACATCTTCCTCTCCTTTGGTTGCAGCACGGATTAGCAAGTGGAAAAGTGTTAGGATCATCAATGGATATCATATTGACAACTCTAACTACTGAATTGGTTCTTTTCAGTATTTGATTCAATCCCTGTTGATGATTTAACGGAGATAACTTTTCCTTGATACCATTTTGTGGTCAGATTGATCAGATTGATCATACCAATAATATCCAACTGTTCTCTTCAATAGTGGATTCAAATCTCTCTCTCCCAGATACTATTGATATGGATGTTAGTGTGTAAATATGGCGTGAATAAACATGTTGCTTTCGTAATTGTGCAAATACTTATAAATTTGATAGATTTGTTTTAATTTTTTTTTTTTTATTGATGCAGGCAGTATACTATGAGTACCAAGGTGATATGCCTGCAGCCCTTGATCATTTTCTTGGCTGCCACAATTGGCAGAAGTCCCACATAACTTTTGTGACGTCAGTCGCTCATTCCTTATTTTTCTCGGGTGAGTTATTCTCAATAGCTCTGCAATTTTTTTGTTGAATAGCAAAGTTTGTGCTTCTATTTTGAAATATGTCTTTTTATTATTCCTGGTGCTTGTTTCATGAATAGTGGAAAATACGCTACTGGTGAATTTTAGGTATCAATTATGTGGCTGGCTATCCTTGAGGTCCTGTATTTTTTGTTTGATTTTCATTCATGGAGTTCAAGGGATTAATTGAACATGTGAAGAACATTAAGATCACATGAACAAGTACATGAACAAATCCTTTGTTCACAAAATTCGTATTGGATGAGCTTTGAGGTTTGTTGCTCTATTCTATGTGGGAGCTCGTCTGCAGTTGACTAGGAAGTGCAGACAGTAGAGAAGAAAGATGTAGAGGATGAGGCCAAGCAAGGCAAATTTTTCTACAATTTTACAAGAACGCTTCTGAAATAACTGTCATACCAATGGTAAAACACAAAGATTAATATTTATTCATGCATAGGTAAAAAAATTAATTGTCCTATTTAACTACCGCCATGTTTTGGTCAGTCAATGAACGGGAGGGTCAAGCATACCAGGGTTCATGACGAACATCAGAACTCCAACCCCTAGATTCTCTTATTTGTTCATTTCTGATTTAGTCTAATTCAGTCTCTTTCTGTGATTCTAAATAGAGAGAACGAGAGATGAATTCCCTGCAGTTATTCCCCCAAATTTCAAGTGTTTAACAGGGCAGCAGATCTAGAGATTGAAGCTAAGGAGAATGAGAGACCAATCAGTTGGAAGAAGTTTAAATGCTTTCTTGAATATCAGTAATACCTCAGTGGCTTATTAACCTCTAGTCCTGCTATTTCTGGCATAGGAGCATGACCTTATCAGCATTCTTTAGTCCTCGCTAAACATAAAATGCTCCTTGCTGTGTGAAATCTGGGCTTCTGCGCTTTCTTCTTCTTCCTTATGTATTGCTTTAAGTGCCCATTTTGATTAAATTCTGAGCTATTTTTTTATTTATTCAGATAATCACGGAGAAATCTGGAGGTTAGTGGGTGTCATGGAAGTTCATAAAGCGGAAATTCCAGACTGGGATCTGGGCGGTGGAATTTATATCGATTACTACACCACTAAAAGTCTTCTTCAGGAGAAGACCATCGACGAACAGGTAATGGTGCTCTTTTAGTGATTCATAGCGTTGAAAAAAAATACAGAACTTTTTATAATCCAATTTTCTGCTTAAACCAGATTTTTCTTGTTTTGATGATGAGATAAATTTTGGTGATGTTTATCGCAGAAGACGCTGGAGGAGAAAGACCATGCATGCAGAAGGTTCTTCAATCTTTTGAAGGAATCACTGATAGTCTGGGGTAGCAGAATCCCCCTGGATACACGGTATATGCTGATCGATTCATCACCATCACCACTAACACTTGATTCGTCGTCGTCATCACCATCATCACCAAGACTTGTTCTGTCGTCCTCATCATCATCATCACCACCAACACTCGATTCATCATCATCATCATCATCATCATCATCATCATCACCATCATCATCACTGCCACCATCATTCAATTCGTCGTCATCATTATCACCACCATCACCATCATCATCTCCATCACCACCATCACCATCACCATCACCATCACCATCACCATCACCATCACCACAGACACATGTTTTGTCATCACCATCATGATGATCCCCACCAAACTAGTATGTTGAGATGGATTTTTTTTTCAGGGCCGTATACTCAAAGATGGCAGAAAATCTGTGTCAGCTGCTGGTGTCCGTTCCTGCCGAGGACTCTTCGCCATCTGTTCAGATGAACTGCTTCGAGACAATGCTGGGGGCCCCAACCCCGGAGGACCTTCGCACACGGCACCTGCAGGATGCTCTCTCTGTCTTCACTTTGGTTCTGTCGGAAATGGCTGCTTGACAACATGCGAGTCTTACTTTCTCTCTCTAGTCTCCGCTGTCTCCTCAGGAGAAGCTTGTCTTGCTTACCTCAGTGGTAGGTCTGAGCATGGACAGAAGCTTCACAAGCATGGAAGCAAGCTCTTGTAACCTCTCTCTCTCTCTAGTCTCCGCTGTCTCCTCAGGAGAAGCTTGTCTTGCTTACCTCAGTGGAAGGTCTGAGCATGGACAGAAGCTTCACAAGCATGCAAGCAAGCTCTTGTAACCTCTCTCTCTCTCTCTACCGCTCTCTCTCCTCCCAGGCTAACCAGTCGAACCCTCTTCCTTGCCTAGTCTCCTGGAAAGAATCTATGATTATTTTGAACAAATTCATCAACAAAATTTCAGCCATAAATAAAATTTTCGCGCGAGTTCTACTGATTAGTATTTTAATCTGAAAATATGAAAAAAATTACCTCTGAAGCGGAGAGGGGTTCCGTTTTATCCGGCAAGTCAACGCCTCAAGTCAACTTGAATCTCTATAAAAATGTCTCAAGTCAACGCCTCAAGTCAATCTCTCGTTCCGGAAGAAATGGAAATGCTTCTTCAGGCTCTGGTCTTCAGCTTCCTCGCCGTCCCTCTCCTTCTCTTCTTCTTCGCGGGGAGAAGAAAACCCCTAAATTTACCTCCTTCGCCGCCGCCTCTCCCTCTTATCGGAAATCTGCACCAGTACTACGGAATTCCTCACCGCGCGCTTCACCGTCTCGCAAGACAGTACGGTCCTCTGTTGTACCTCCATCTGGGAAGAGTTCCAACGGTTATCGTCTACAACGCGGACATGGCGGAAAAGATCCTGAAAACCAACGACGCTGTCTTCTGCACGAGACCCACTCGCGAGGTCCTTGAACGGTTGACTTATGGCGGTCAGGGCGTCGCTTTTGCTCGCTACGGAGAAGGATGGCGGCGGCTCCGCAAGGTGGAGACTTTAGAGCTCTTCACTCTGAAGCGCGTCCGATCTTTAAGGCCGGTCCGGGAAGAAGAAGTGGTGTTTATGGTGAAGAGCATAGCGCAGATGGCAGTCAGAGGGGAGCTTGTGAACTTCAGCGAAATGGTCTTCTGCGTGTTCAACAACATCACCTGCCGCCAGGCTTTCGGCATACGGGGATCCAAGGAGGAAGAGTACGGAAGGAGCAAGTTCTATGATCAAATCATGGAGATAACGAAGCTGCAAGCCGGATTCGCGCCGTCTGATCTGTTTCCCTGGCTGAAATGGCTGGATCGGGTCACTGGCCTGCACGCCCGAGTGGAGAGGATCTTCAGTTTTTTCGATGGCTTCTTCGAGGAGCAGATTGAAGATCATCTCAGGCGCGGTGACGGGAACCAGACGGACTTTCTGAGCGTTCTCCTCGAGCTGCAGAAACGACCGGACTCGCTTGGCTTCCAGCTGACTCGCGATCAAATCAAGATCGTCCTTCTGGTCCGTTGACTTAGCGTTAGTAGCCCAACCGTTGACTAATCTTTGACTGCTGCATGCAGGAGGCCATCATCGGCGGATCTGACACGTCAGCTTCAGCCACGTTGTTTGCCATGCTGGAGCTTCTGCTGAACCCTAGAGCTCTACGTAAAGCACAAGAAGAGCTGCGGAGGGTGGTCGGAAGGAAGTCAACGGTGGAGGAGAGTGACCTGGTCAACCTACCCTACATGCGCTTAGCGGTGAAGGAGGTCCTGCGCTTGCACCCTCCCGTTCCTTTATCTGTTCCCCATGAATGCATGGAAACAGTGAGCATAGACGGATACACGATTCCAGCCAAGACCATCGTCTTCATCAATCTCTGGTCCATCATGAGAGATCCAAAATCATGGAAAGACCCGGAAGTCTTCTCGCCAGAGCGCTTCGAGGGTAGCAATTTGCAGTATAAAGGGCAAGACTTTGAGTATATCCCCTTCTCCTCTGGAAGAAGAAGCTGCCCGGGGATGAACCTGGCCGTGATAGCTGTTGAGCTTGCTCTAGCCAAGGGGATATACTCAAAGTCTTGCTGCACTGCTTCAGCTGGGAACTTCCCAAGGGGATGAAGGTGGAGGATGTGGACAAGACAGAGATATCTGGCGCCGTCACGCAGTTGAAGTCACCCTTGTTCCTCAAGGCAGTTCCTCTTAGTCAATGAGTTTGTATCTCTCTATGGTACTATATAGTTGCAAGTGAAAGTGGGGAGAGTGCATCCATTGAATAATATTTCCCATAACATTGGTGACTCGATCTTCGGTTTCTATAGTTTGATCCTAGTTGAATTTTAATCGAATGTAGATTGAGTAAAGCATGATCGCAAGGGAGAACAAGATGAACATGAAAAAAAAATCACACTCATGAAATATTCATGAATTAAAAGGATAATCTCTTGAATTATCGCTTGCCCTCTCTCCTTAACAAGCATAATCAAAGAAAAAAAAAGGGATCGATGAATCTAGACAATATGTCTCACTCATAGATATTGAATATGTCTCAATTCTTGTAATTTCCAAAAATCACTTAGATATTGAATAGTATATGTATGTATGTATATATATATATTACATTTTTGTAAATATCTAAGTGATTTTTGGAAATTACATTTTTTTTATTCAATTGTATTGTTTTCCATTGTATTATTTTAAAATTTTTAAAAATTCTTCTAATAATAAGAATTATGGAATTATGTAACTTCAAGTTTTTCTATTAAACTCACAATTCTCAATAATATTCTCATTTTTCATATGTCTCAAGCTTATGTCATAGAATATCATTTATCTTAAGCAAGTGCCATAGCATCTTTGCCATCTCTAAAATATTGGAAAGCTTTTCAAGCATTTCCATAGATCAAAAGTGAAAATTCAACATATTGAAACTCATAGGCTGCCCACTCCTACTCTGAAGAATAACGGGGAAATTGGCTATTCAACTTTGTAGGTTTGTGGGTGAGAGGATAGGGTCTCAAACTTGATGAAATGGAGTTCTAAGGGCCATGAAATCACAAGTAAATGCCCCTTAAGTGCACATTCTTCCTTGGTTGAATGATGGACATCCACTTTTTGAAGAATAGATTATGTTCTAAAACTAAGGCAGATGAAACAACTATATTTTTCTCATATACATCATTGTCAGTATTATAAATATCATAAATAAGAGACTATAATTTTTAATTATGAAAAGAATCATATCGGGTTTCCAAATTTAGCAGTTAAATATAAAATTATGAATTTTCATGCGTACTTCGATATTATTTTGAATACTTAACACTTCCCTCTATAATAGGTGTTGGGGTTTCTTGCAGGTGACACATACATGTAAATTCTCCTCTTCTCTTAATTTCTCTCTCATAAATTTTATGAGTTCTCTCTCCTACATTTACATTGAATGTTCTATCTTTTAAATTATGTGCAAAATTGAGAATCTAGTTAACATGAACTCTCTCTCTCTCTCTCTCAATATTGTAAGGGCACACCTTGTATACGAAGTGACCCAAGAGGACATAGCTACTCCCCATTAAGGATTAGTTTAGAAATAGTCTCATCTGTCATTTAGACTCTCTTCAATTCATATATAACCCTCTCAAAATATAGAGTTTAATATTTCAAATTCTCTTATAAACAAAAATGAAATCTCAAAACCCTCTCCATTGAGTCAGCTACTCCATAACTAATGTATTTTCTCCCAATTTCCCTTCTCTATATAATTTCTATTCTTAGAATTATTGATTTTGGAGTCTTAATTAATCTCTAAGTGCCAAATTTATATACAATTCACCTTTAATAAACTAATTTTTGTAGATATCCAGGCAACAAAAATTCATCAAAGGTGAGGATTTTATCTAACCTTGGTTTTCTAATTTCATTATCTTTACTCACTGCTATCCTAGCTACCTCATATGGAGTAAATAATGTATAGTGTCAAAAACTATAAATTATTTCAACATATCACCTTATATTCAAATCATTACTTTGTTTTTTGGATATATTGGTATATTTTTTGGCATATTCAAAAGGCCCATTGAAGGTCTAGATCCACAGAAAGATTCAAGCCCAAGGAAAGCATACTCATCAGGGGTAAAATAGGGGTCAAGCTAATGGCAAAGCTACCTTTAGGCCTCGTCATCAAGAGTCTAGTCAACCTATATCGAGGGTCAAGTTAAACCAAGCCAACATAAGTCAAGTCAACCCAATTCAAGTCAAGTGAACTCAACCAA
The DNA here is from genome assembly GCA_024174645.1 of Lemna minuta. Lineage (NCBI taxonomy): Eukaryota > Viridiplantae > Streptophyta > Magnoliopsida > Alismatales > Araceae > Lemna > Lemna minuta. Next base: position 3,445,146 of record CM044102.1, on the reverse strand, counting down.
ATAGTTAACTCAAAAAAGAAAATTTATGCCAAGACAACCCAACACAATTCAAAGTCACCCCACATCAAGGGTCAAGTCAACTCAAGGGATCAATTCAAATCTGAGCCAAGGACTTCCAAACAAGGGCAGATTCCCATGAGCAAGGAATTTTATTTCATTTATATTGACTTCATAAATTTGATTATAAATCTATATTTTTATCAGTGTTGACATCCTTTCAAAAATCATCCTCTTTATATTTGTTGATTAGATTCCTAATTTTGAAATTTCTCTCAAGTCCTTTCATTCTAGCCTTCTAGAAAATCAGCCGATCCACAAAATTTTTCCTCTCCCTCATTCATGATGACAAAATGATGATAGATTGGTCTTGGAGAAAAATAATTTGATTGATTTACTTAAATCTCCTTTTCTACTAGGAAAATTTTGCAAGGGGCTTTTCTCTAATGGACATAATTTATTCATAATTTGACAACAAAATAATCAACTCTTGTGCATGACGATTGGATCTTGTAAGTCCTACCTTCATATATTTCATTAAAATAGGCTTTACAATCTCATAGTCTCATCAAATATATGTTAAGGGATGCACATCTAGGTGAAAAGAGATAAGGATTTAAATGTATAGCTCATACACATCTCAATAGAGTTATGTAAATCTTATTAGACTTTAGGGTATTTCTAACAAAGGTGAATGAATAAAATACTTACTAAGTGTGGAAGAATATGGTATAATGGGGCCATAGAATGGGGTATGCAAAAGGTGGCCCTTTAAATGGATACAAGAAAGGAGGATATTAAGAGATACAGAGTTGTCAGATCCTATTTAGATTTCACACTTGCCCTCAATTTAGAGCACGGATAACATATAATCTCATCTTGGTATATGGTAACGTAGATATGACTGAGCTCATAGAATGGTGAAAAAATAAAATTTTGGTATGAAGAACTTGTAAAGATGAAGTCTGAGACAGTCATGAGGAGGAAACCAAGGAAACAATCACAAGAAACCTTTCAAGGGGAATGTCGCAAGTGGGTGGCCAATGATACAATTGTAAGTGGAAATACTGAGGTTCGCATGTCGAGCATGATATTGACAGTCCTATGATTGCATCTAGGTAGACATTAGAAGCGTCGTGTCACACATTTTAGAAGTTGCATGTTGGAGGTGTGGGTGCTATGTCTCATTGTAGTATGTGTCTATAGGCCAAAGATGTAAATGGTAGTGTGCTTAAGTGTGGATAATTCTCCATGATGGATGATCCTACATGCCTGTGATCCTACATATGGGAACCATTGAGAGGACATCATAGGATGATAGGGGGTTTCCCCTCTCTAATGGCCAATTCTTTTTTAACATATTCTATGGATATATTATAGAATTTAGAACCATCATCAAAAGCATGACATAATGATTTTAGCTTTTTTTCTTCAATTTTTACTTCAACTAATCAAAAGCATCCTCAAAAGAAGCTTTTTGACCTAATCATTTCAATTTCAATTCATTTATAATATAAATTTGTTCAAAGCAAAAAAATTAGCATTTATCAGTCTAACCCAATCATGGCATCATTTCAAGTCCATGAGCTGGTTCCTTCACCAAAATATTTCCAAACTTTACTTGAAACTTTGAGTATGATATAAATGATGGCTTCCTTAAGCAATATAGTTTACATTCCAGTCAAATCTGAAGAACGTAAATTTGAATGATTTGTTGCATTCACAAATTTTATCACTAACTTCAAGATCAGTCCTCATTAGCCAAATTTCACTATGGTAGTTTAGGGAACATGATGACCAAGTTGACCCAAGATATATCATTGAATAATTCATAAGAAAATTATCTAATTCAGATTTCAAGTGGGTCAATAAAGGGAAAGATTATTGAGTTAATGAGATCATGGATTTTATGCATTCAATTATATAAATATTAACTTCTTGTAATGTGATAACATGCCATGCTCATGTGCATTTTCATGGTTAATAACCAATTCTCAGGCATAACTCGCTTGAATTCACTATAGGTTATCATGTTTTTTAGTTCATTTTATCATTCATATTACTTTAGCATCAATTTCCTCACATTGAATAAATTAGAGAGTAAATGATGATTTTTTTTATATTTGACCTTTTTCTAGGTTAAAAATTGCACTAATTATATTTTTCTGGCTTAACATGATTTGAGGACTAGAGCAAAAGACATGATAAAGATAGGAGAAAAAAAGGTGATGGTTCTCATAAGCTTTTCGATTTCAAAATGAAATATTTTGAAAAATTATCTTTCTCTTACTATCTATTTTTGACCCACAAGATAAATGAGAGGAAAGAAGGCTAAAAATGGAGCAATCTCACGAATAACTATCTCAAAATAGAGTGCTAGATTTTGAGATATGGTTGTTTAAGAATTTATAATCTTTTATTGATTCATTTGAATTTACAACTTTCTTAGGGCAATTTTTCAAGTAATAGGTCACCTGTAAATGTGGTGGCACTAATTGCAAGCCAACTATAAGGGATGGGAGTCATCTGGGAATGTTTGGCACTTATGCATCGTGTCAAATGTTGCTTACGTGATACGTGATAGGGCACCACATTGTGCACAAGTTGTGCTATTGCACCTATGTGGTGCTTGCATGGTACACATGAGGGCACCACCCAAGCACATGATTAGAGTGTCATTAGGATTTTGATTGCCCCTATGATGTTTTGATTGGATATAATCATTTTTTTATACTCTCCTTAGTCCATAATTTTACTCGTCTGGGACTAATTTTTTTTTGCATTTTGTAGGGATACATGCTAAAATTAGAGTGGCTGATCTTGTGAGATTTATTAAATGTTCTTGATCTCACTTATCAAGTTGGGGGTTTGTGGTATTGTTTGATCAAGTAGAGAAATTTAAGAGAGATACGCTAGGACACATGGCATCATCCTATGGGGTAACATGAGATAAAAAATGCGGACCATCCATCTTTACTTTAGAGGTGGGGGTGATGGATATTATGTGGCATGTATGCCAATCATACATTCATCTTTCATTGATATTCATTAAAATGAAATTTTATTCATTGTCATTCTTGTGTGATGTTTGTAATGAAGTCCATGAACATATGCAATGATCAAGTGAATTATGATGAGAACATAATTAAATGATCAATGGGCTTTAAACATATGTTCTAAATATTCTTATTCGTGGGAAATTCGAGAAGGACATCGAATTATCTAGAAAGACTAATACTATTTGATCCAACTCATGTGATAAGTATGGTTGATCTTGTCACCATCGGTGTAGAGATACCAAGCATAGATAGTGGGTGCTCTTTATAAAAAGAGTTCATTGAATTGATCAATATGAATCCTTTAATGGTATTATGTCAAATTGTCAATCATGTTGATTTATGTCTTGATTGTGTATGTGGTCCTTTGACCTGAGACACCAAAGATATCTTATGGATGGATGATCGTGTTTTGACTATAACTTACAAATCCTTAGCCATAAGATCTCCAAGATGTCCTAGATTAGATACGACATAAAGTCCGCGAAGGTGATTGAGTGGTTAAGATGAGATCGTTCACCCTCGATATAAGAGGAGATCAACTTAAGAAATGAGATGTTGTAAAATCCTTGGGCAAGGTAGTGGAAATATTAGAGAAGTTGTTCTCCATGATTTCCTACTCACATCAGTACTAAAAGAATCTATATACTGTAAGAAGAGAAAAGAGGCACTAGAGAATCTATAGACGGTAAGAAGATCAAATAATAGAAAGGTGAAGTAGAAGAGGAAAGTAGTGTGCCTTTTCCTTGAAGAGAGAAGTCTGAAGGAAGAGAAGATAAAGAAAGAGAGATGATGAAGAAGAAAATAATATGAGAAGAAATTTTGAACTTCGTTTTCGTGAGGTTTCATCTAAACTGTTGTAAAATCTTCTTTATTTTCATCATGAGAGTTTATGGGGTTTTCATTGCTAGAATTTATTTTATTCCATTTTAAGATAATTCTTATTCATCTTGTGGATATTTTTAGTGTCTTCAAGTATTTCATCATGTGTTCATTTGCTTCTATCATGTCATATCATGTCTTGTATCATGTCTTTATCACATTACACTACTCATTTTCACATTTTGGTTGAACTTATTTTGAATCACTGAGTCACATTATCTTGATCTACATAGATTTTTTCCTCACCTAGTTATCATGTGCTTTATTCTCATCTTTAGCCTCACAAATCTGCATATTATAAACCTCATAAAGCTTATTCTGATGAGCTAAAACAGATAATTATCTATGTCTTTCTAGAACCTCAAATCCTCATCTAGTAAAGATTCTTAGCCTTACTTGATATCACCTTTTTACATCACTGTCTCATCGTGGTTTTCAAATCACCATTATCCCTTTATATAGATACAATTATCATTGTCAGTAAGATCCTATTATTGTTGTTGATACAACCTATTTATCACAATGTACTAGATATTCTATCAAGCTTATAAAATTTTATTTATTGAGCTTACAGATATATTTTTTGAGATTAGATCAATGTTTATGAAGGATATTATCATGGTTCCATGGAGTCGTTGCCCAATACTGTGATCATGCTATTTATTGAAATGGATAGATCCCATAATTGCAATTTGATAGAGACCATCATATCCAATGTTTTCAAATTCTCTCACATTGGTTTTTAATTAATAAATTATCTTCATCAGTATAGTTTATTATTCCTATCATTTTAAATGCATTACTAGTTCCATCCTTGTAAATACACACACAAACACGCACATATTTGATCAGATCCTAAAATATATAACTTACAATACATATTCATAATATAGTTAATACATATGTATGATCTCCAAAGTTGCAAAAGAATCGAGTAACATGCATGTAAATGGGAGATTGTTTCTATCTTAATCTACTTGATTTTCACTATTTGGTGATTTGGCTCTTGTCATTTGATATTTTTTTTGAGATCATTTGCTTGAACCCATCAAGATATTAAGATATTACACTAAGATAAAAGAGATACCACATCAAAATAGGTCCATTAAGGCCTCACAAAACATCCATTTAGCTATGAGTAAGTCAAGGAATCCACTACTCAAAAGTCTATACATCAGTATTTTATGACAAAAAAAATAATGATAAACATCAAGTGAGACAATCAACTATTTAATTAATATCAAAAGTTATTTTCCTTGAGTATCTAGTGAGATGACGATGTAGATCACCATCTCAATCATGAGAAAGAGGAAAATATTACCTCAAGAGTATGAGTGAATCATGATGAGATCATCCATTGAGTCCTTGGCGAAACCAGATTTCAATCTTCTTGACTAGTTTTCTCTAATGACATGGACATTGCATGAAGACCATCCATTATATTTTCTCAATTTTAGATCGTTTTCACTGTCCAAATTCTAAACGATTAAGTTGTCATTTTTGAGACCATTCTAAGCATCTAATTTTACCACTTTATTCAATTTACAAGGGAAAAAACATGAAGATGTCAGGGATAAACCCATTGCAGAGAAACGGGAGAGGAGAGAGAGATAAGAGGGGAGGGGATAGGTGAGAGGGAGATGGAGAAGGAAGGGGCTGAGAGAAAAGACGCGAGATGGATGAGAGAATGAGAGGGAAGGAGGTGACAGAGAAGAGGTAGGAGATAGATAAAAGGGTAGGCAGTGAGATAGAAGAGGTGAGAGAAAAAGATGAGAGGGAGGGGGTGGGAGAAGAGGTGAGAGAGAGAGAGAGAGACGTTCTCTTCTAGACAGCCAACCCAGACTGCAAAGGGCGGAGGATGGAAGGGTAGAGGTGTTCCTCTTTCATTATCTCGATTGCCCTCTCCGGGTCAAGACTCTTAGGACAGTTAGCCGTGCAGTTTCCCACTCTTCTGCATCCATGCAACTTCTCCCTATCCTCCGTCAGCGCCTGCAATCTTTCCGCCGTGTACTCGTCCCGACTGTCATCCTCATCATCAACTAAAAACCTGTGTTTTCTGGAGAAAGAAAGTGAGAAGGAAAGATTAGGGTTTGAACCTGTCGGAGATCCATCTGAAGGCTTGAATCAAGGAGGCGGGGCCGAGAAAGGATTCCGGGTTCCACCAATATTCCGGGCAAGAACCGCTGCAACAAGCGCAGAGAATGCACTCGTAGAGTCCGTCGAGTTTTTTCCTATCTGCTGGTGACTGCCGGTGCTCTCTTCCGTGGTCTTTCTTCTCGCTTTTCCTCTTCAGCCATGGCTCTATTGACCTGACTCGCAGAGGCAACGGAGAGCGGGTGAGTTTCCGCTCTTGTTTCTCTCTCTTAATACGAGTCAAAGCATGCCTTTCACTTGATTTCTCTCCCTAGAAACACGTCTTGGTCACACGGATTCCTATTTTTACTTTTGGTGGAAGTTAGAGAGATGAAGAGAGAGAAGATAGTCAAATTCAAAATATAAGATAATCAAGAGAGATAGATTGATAGATAAGATACTAAAAATAGATAGACAGATAGATAATGATCACAGATAGAAGCATGTCTTAGATTTATACTCTTACTGTTGGTAGAAGTCGGATAATGTAGCGAAAGAGGATAGACAGATAAGTTGATAATACAAGATGAATAGATTGACAGAGAGATATGTAGATAAATTGCACAGCACAAGATAAATAGATCGATAGATGTATAGATAAGATAAGAAAAATGGATAGACAGGTAGAAGGAGAGATAAACAGACAGACATTTAGACAGATAGATATAGAGAGGCGATACAGAGAGAGAGAGAGGTGACGAGACTGACGTACAGATAGGTCAAAAATAGATTGATCTGTAGAAAAGTAGATAGACATAGAGAGAGAGGTAAATAGACAGACATGTATATGTATAACACAAATATCTATAGATTACATCCGATAAGAAAAATAGATAGACGTAGAGAGAGAGATATAAATAGACAGACATATCGATAGATAAAATAGACATATCTATGTATCAGATAAAATAAGAAAAATAGATGTACAGAGAGAGAGAGAGAGAGCAGAAATACATCTTGAGAGAGAGACATGCATATACATAGAGAGAGAGAGATATAAGCATGTATGGGATTCGTACTTGTACTGTTGGTAGAAGTTGGAGAGGTCGACGACGAGGTCCTTGATGACGTGGAAGTGAGGGAGAGGCGTAATCATGGAAGGCTTAGAAAAATCGGTGTTGACGGGCTTGAGGCAGGCCAGATTATTCAGTCCATCGATGTTCATCGCGCATGATCCGCATATGCCCTCCCGGCAAGATCTCCGATACGTCAAGCTCGGGTCTTTCTCTGCTTTTATCTTCTGCAGCACGTCCAACACCTTCTCAATGGAAAACCAATGGCCGGAGATAAAGAGATTTGTCGGTCAGTGAAGGAGAGAGAGATAAGATAAGATAAGATGAAGAAGATATGTAGATGGGTAAGCTGATTGTAGGTCATAGAGAGAGATAGCTAAATAAATTGACGGATTGATTGGTAGATAAGATAGATAAAATAGATACATAGATAAGAGAGGTTCATGCAAACATTTTTCCATGTATTGATAGATGGATAAAAGAAATAGAATAGATAGATAGAAACGATAAGATAAATATAATAGATTGATTGCATCAGGATAAGATAGATAGATATGTAAGATTAGATAGACAAAAAAAATTGATAACATGAGGAGAAGATAGATATATAAGATAAGAAAAATAAAATTGATTGATAGATATAAGGATAAGATAGGTAGATATGCAAGATAAGATTTTAAAAGTAGGTTGGCAGACAAAGAGACATGATAAATAGATGGAAAAGATAAGATAGATGGATAAAACAGATAGATAGAAAGATAAAGGAATGAATAGAGAGAGAGAGAGAAGGTAGGGGTGTTTACCATTGGACCACAGGTGCTGAGATCAACGGAGAAAGACTGAAGAAAAGGTCTGCGCTCGGAGGTGGGATTCCAGCGGTATATCTGGAATTCCTTCAATGTCTTTTCCTTCTCCACCTCTGCCATTTTCTTGCGGAGCTGCCCCGGCAGAGGCAGCATCCTCTTTCGCCTTCGGGTGCCCTTCCAAAACTGGAAAATCCACCTCCCTAGAAAATTTTCTTCTCGTGAAGCTCTCCTTAGTTTCTCTCTCTAGCCTCAACACCGTCCTCAACATTTTCTTCTCTCCTTCAACCCTCTCTAGAACTGTCTATCTAGCTGCGAGGTTTGCTTCATGGCTCTAGACGCGTGGATGATACTGTTCAAGCCACGAGTCAAACAAGCCTACAGAGAGAAAATCTTAAAAGTCATATTTTTCATTTCCATGAGATTTTCGGAGCCCAGAAAAATAATATTGCATATTTCTCCTCATGAAGCTTGTATTTTCTCTCTCTAGCCCAAGCCCTTCCTCAAGACTTTCTTGCTCCCTTCAACCTTCTCTCTCTAGGGCTCTGGACGCGTGAATAATCCCGATCAAGCCACGAGTCAAGCACGGCTTAGAGAGAAAATCTAATAGCTCATGTTTAATTTTCATATAGGGATTTCATATTCGGAAAATTTTTCCTCATGAAGCTCCTTTCTCTCTCTAGCCGCTTGAACATTTCTTCCTCTGCGTTCGCTCTCTGGGACCCTAGACACATGGATCATCCTGGTCCACCCACGAGTCAGACAAGCTTAGAGAGACGATCTAAACGTTGCAATTTTATCATATCCATGAGATTAAAAAATCAGAATATGAAATTAAACGTCATCGCGACATTGACTTTTTCTAGAGGGAGGAAATTCTCTGGGGCTGACTAGACTGACAGTGACTAGAGGATCTATAATTTAGGTCAACGGTTTCACCGATCGAGGGTGTACAGTTGCGCCGGTCTCACCGACTGATTCTATAACGAAGCGGGTGGAGATGATGAGAGAATCGCATATTCCATCATCTCCCGTCTCTCTCTCTCTCTCTAGTTTTCTGGTAAACCTAACGAACAACCATGCCGATTGGGGACGAGAAAAAGAAATGGAAAGTATGTTAGCACTGTTGGGCGGAAATCGCTGTTTCATGCCATCGATTGACGGCGAGGATGGGAGGGGTATCTACCCCGAAGTGAATTTGAGCTCAGTCAATTCTCTCTCTAGAACAGTGAAAATTGGACATGGAGAAAACTTTTGCTGATAGGACTAGGAGGTCACTTTATCTCTCTAAGCTTAACATCTTTGTCTTCTTCGTTTAACCCTGGATCACTGTACTCTGCGCCTCTTGGATCTTTCATATCTGTAGTAATGTAGCTCTCCCTTTCTCTCTCTACGGCGGAGCCAATCTTGCGCATCCTTTTGGTCATTTACTCTATCTCTATCTCTGCAACTCGCTTTCTTTTTCTTGGCCTATGCTGTCGTAGGCAAAGGAGACGGAAAAGTTGAGGTGGGCGAGCGGCATTGCGGCCATGTGTTCACATCTCCTTTGTCTGTTATCTCATCGTCTCTCTCTCTCTCTCTCTCTCTCAATTCCTATTGCGATTTACTCAAAGGCAAGAAGCAACTACTAGGGTTCGCTTGATTTCTAAACGATGAATCGGAGAAACCGTTCTGAACGTTTAGAAATAGAGAACAACCCTAGACCTCTCTCTTTCTCTCTCTAGATCATTTCTTTTCAGACACCGAGGGGGAAGGATGATGGAGGGATCCCTGAACAAGTACCTCTCAGGATCTTAGAATCTCAGCACCTCTCTCTCCAAAAAAGAGAACTTTTCCCAGTCCTTCCCTCTCGCTTTCTCTCTCTAGACTATATCCCCATGGACTCCGGCAACAGCAGCAGCCTGCAATCTTCAAGCGGGGGCGATGAGGAGAACGACTCTAGAGTTGACCCAAACTCAACCAATCTCTCTCCTCTCTCCTCTCTCTACCCTTCTCTTACCTCTCCTTCTATCGACCCTCTCTTTCTCTACCTGGACGCCATAACCCGATCTCTTCCTCCAACCACCAACACTGAGGAAGTCTCCTTTAACCCACCGCCGAAGCCGCCACCACCGCCACCGGCGGCGTCGCCGTCAAGCTCTAGAAACTCAAAGAAGCGCCCGCGAACGAGCCGCCGAGAGTTGACCACGGTGTTGACCACCGACACCACAAACTTCCGCACCATGGTTCAGGAGTTCACTGGCTTACCCACCTTACCCTCTCTCTCTACGCTTCCCGCCATCTCTCCTTTCTCCCTCTTCAAGCCGTTCCCCAGCTCTTCTTCCCCGTCCTCTATGCCGAATTTTCTCTCTCCTCCTAGAAATTCAATACCCGAACTGCTCAACGTGCTGAATATTCACTCTTGTCTTCAAACTTCGGCTGTTCAAGGGAGTGGACGAGTTCTTCAAGGAACGGCGGCTATGGCGGGGATGAACAATGCTGAGCAGATAACTGGTGGGGGGAAAGAAAGCGAGATTCTACAGTGGAGTGGAGGTGCTCTCGGTTCGATTGAATACTGCGCAGAGAAAGAGACAAACAGCGTACCCACTTCCGGAAAAGGTACGGTTGACTCCTGGATTGACTCATCTCAAAGAAGGAGCTGATCTCTCTCTCTCTCTCTCTCTCTCTCTCTCTCTCTATAATCTGGAGATGGTGCGGAGAAATCTAAAAGTGAAGGTGCTAGTTTCTCTCTCCCTATAACCGTTGTTTTTATTCGAACACGTTATGGTTATTGTTCTTCGAATAATCATCCCCCAAAATATCGATTCTAAAACTTATTATGGTGATCGCGGGGGAAGAATTTTTAAGAGTGAGACAGGAAGAAGAAGGGGAGATAAATAGATAGAAAGATGGATAGACAAGACGGATGGATAGAAAGATTGGTAGAGAGAGAGAGAGAAGGGTATAGAGAATTTGATTGAACTTGATCAATGTACCCGGGGGGGTAGAGAGAAGCAATGTGTTTTAACCAGTTGAGAAAGAGGTAGAGGTAGAGAGAGAAAGAGATTTTTTAAGAGTTTTGAAAATATCTGGAGAACGAATGGTGAAAGATGGAGAAGAGAGAAAGAGATTTTTAAGAGTTTTGAAAAATATCTGGAGAACGAATGGTGAAAGATGGAGAAGAGAGAAAGCGGATGCTCATTTTCAAAGTGATCTTGGGAATGCGCTCACCATTCTCTTTATTCTGGGCAGTGGGCAAGTAGAAAAACGGCGAGTCCTTGTAATTTGAGACGAAGAGAAAGAAAGTATGAGAGAGATAATGGCATGTGACCTCGGCATACAAAATAATGGTGGCCCATCTCATGGAATAATCAGATCTCCGCAATGATGGCGCATCCTCTCTCCCATTCTCAGACCACATGCTGCCCTTCAACGCGAGCACGGGCTCAGATATTCTCAGAGAAAGAACGCAAGAGAGTAGAGAGAGAAGCAACGCGGACACACACATGTAGAGAGAGAGATAAACGTGCAACGGAGATAAGGATGGGATGGCGTCCAGGAGACATTATTTAGCTTTAGATAACCAGACAAAGAGGAAGAAAAGAACCACTGGTTCCGCACCAGACAGGCGTGGAGAGAAACTCAGGAAATCTGAGCCCAGGTCGCAGAGACAGAGATAGAGAGAGAGAGAGTAGCAATAGAGAGAGAGAGGCTTTCCGAATGACCAAAAGCTGGAAACGGCAGGCTCACTTCATATTACCCCATGTGTCGGCGTGCCTTTTATCTCTCTCTCTCTCTCTCTGATCCGAATAATATCCTATTACTGTGACCCTTCTCTCCTCATCCCCACTGACAATCTATAAATTCAGATTTTACAGTAGTTTCATGAAGCGTTCAAGGTTTTACAGGATGGAAGCTTAGAGAGAGAACAAGGTTTTGTCAATGGTTTCTGCATGTTCTATCCACTGATTCCTCCATGTTTTTATTTCACCACATGAATCGGCATAACATGGCACAGATTGTGCTGAGGGTGAAGTGATATGATCCGAGGAGAGAGAGATGACAGCGAGAGATACAAAGGAAGAGAGAGAGAGAGACATAAGGAGGAGGATAAGGCGATAGATGATAAGGCACCAGGGTAAAAACTTCCATTAAATGCTGATCACAGCTTCAGTGTCTACTTGTCGGCCTATAGGCTCTGTGTTCTTCCTAGAAATTGCCCTAGGAGCCCCATGCCAAATTGATTTAAAAATTGAGCATGTGTCACATGGGGATTCACCCATGGCGGTCAATGATGGATCAGGAGCATACTTTAATATGCCATGGATGCCGAAGATGGCACTTGCTCCTTGGATCGTAGCTACCATGAGAGAGCGGCTTTGGCACGGCTATGGGCACTAAAAAGAAAGAGAGAGAGAGAGAGAGAGAGAGAGAGAGAGAGAGAGAGAGAGGAACCACAAAGAAAGAGGGAGGGATGGAGAGAGAAGGAGAGAGAGAGAACCACGAAGAAAGAGGGATGGATGGAGAGGGAAGAGAGAGAGAGAGAACCACAAAGAAAGAGGGAGGGATGGAGAGAGAAGGAGAGAGAGAGAGAACCACAAAGAAAGAGGGAGGGATGGAGAGAGAAGGAGAGAGAGAGAGAGAGAACCACAAAGAAAGAGGGAGGGCTGGAGAGAAAAGGAGAGAGAGAGAGAGAGAGAACCTCGAGCAAGGAAAGGGAGAGAGACCTAAAGTCTACACGTGTGTCCCCACCCGGGATTTATTGGTTTTTCTAATAGTTTTAAAAAAAAATCTGGGAGACTACCAGGGATTAATTATTTACAATATTTAAATGATGGGCTCTCAAAGACTATATTTCCATTAATAAGATTACAAATTGCTAGAATCGTAAGGAATTCATGCATTTTTACTAGCTTTCTCTCTCATTCATCGATGTTGACCTTTGAGTCAACGTGAATCCCCGTCAACGGGTTGACTGACTAGCGAATGGCAGTCACTGATCCGATCGACTCGATTCGATCGGATTGCGTAATCAAATGCGTCGATCTTTTCCCTCGATCACGTTAACTTGGCTTTCGATCGATCAGCGATCAAACCGATCGACCGATTTGGGGGAGCGATCGATTTCGTGATCCTCGAAAAAATAGTTATCTGACTGTCGATCACTTCGTAGGGTATTTTTGCTATTTTTCAAATTTTATTCCCTTTTGAAAATTTATAAGATTTTCGAGGGGTGATTGCCGATCAGTGACGAAAAAATTATGATCGATTGATCAACTCGATGAACGATTACGATCACGACGATCATGATCGGATTGCCGTTTCCGTGGATGGGACTGGTGAATGGCGTTCATCTCGCCATTAATGGAAGAAAAGCTGTGAAGGTCTTTCATGGCGATGAATGGAAGAAAAGCTGTGAAGGTCTTTCATGGCGCATGAATGCCCTTTGATCCGGATCCTATGAACCATTGGCGACCTATCAGAAGTTTCTTGTCGGATTTGCTACTGCCCTAAGATTCGAGGTCGGCGCTTTCCAGTCGTCGGCTTGTAACACCGCCGCAATACTCGCCGTTCGTGTCATCTCGGGAATGCAGAGAACAGTTGCCGCGTAGCAGACTGTTACTTTCATCTTAGGGTTCGGAGTTTGGTCCATTGGTCCTGCTTTCCGTCCGCAAGGCGAAGCGTCCAGTGTAAAGGTCTCCGTAAACTCGATGGAGCGGACAGCTCGCTAGATGACGATTCTCTCTCTCTCTAAACATCTACGGTCCTGCTGCAGCTCTGCACTGACATTCAGTTGTCCAATGGTTTCGCGTATTTGATCGTCACCCATCATTGTTTTCTCTCTCTCTCACTGTCTCTCTTCTTTTGAAGGCATTTGGCCGTCCCTAGCATCTCTCTCCCTCTCTTCCTCTCTCTCTCTTCTTTTGGAGGCATTTCGTCCGTACCCGTCATTGTTCTCTTTCTTTCTCTCTTCAATTTGATCGTCATCTAGGTTTTAGCGGCCAGATACAATGAAATTGAAGCAGCTCGAAGGTCTCCTCGGAAACCTAGAACAGTTCTCCTCTCCGAATGTGAGAGAAGATTATAGCATGTTGTTTTCCACTTCTTGTTTCATGATTTTCCGAAGTCGACTCTGACCGAAATTAATTCATCGCTTTCTGCAGGTGGATCTCGAGCAATATCCTACCGGACCTCACATCGCTTCCAGAATGATCCACGCTGTAATTCTCTTTCCGGCTTTCCTAGCCCTGATTTCATCAATTTACTTGTATTTTTTATTTCTTCCTTTCATTATGCTGAAAGTAAAGAGATGATAATCAGGAGTGGCATTCTAGAAGCAGTTGATCATGATCGGTTTGCGTTTTGTCGTTCCAGAATGATTTCGGAATGATTCACACCGTTATACACTTCTCTGCTTTTCTAGCCCTAATTTTATCATTTGCCTTGTTCTTTTAATTTCTTCTTCAGATTATTTCATTCGAGCGGAAAAGAGAGGATAATCAGGCGAATCATTAATGGAAAAAAAAAGTTTGATAATGATTAACTCGCGTTCTATGTTCTAGAATGATTCACGCCGTAATCCTCTTTGTTGCATTCATCACCTTAATTTCATCATTTTCTTTGTTTATTATTTCTTCGTTAAATTATTGGAAATTGAAGAATGGATAATCAGAAAAGGATAATTCAAAAAGAATTTGTTCACAATCAGTTTGCGTTCTTCGTTCCAGAACTATCCACACTGTCAGTTCTCTTTCCTTCTTTCCTCACCCTCATGTCATTATTTTCCATTTTTCTTTCTTTGTTAAATTAGTCTGTTCCAGAGGAAAAAAGAGAGGATAAGTAGGAGGATAAATATAACAAAAATTATACCACCAAGATTGATTTTGCTTCGTCAGGCGGAGAACACATTCGGAGATATTTCTGGCAAGATCGTGGCAGATTTCGGCTGTGGATGCGGAACTTTGGCGATTGCAAGTGCTCTTCTAGATGCTGAGTGAGTGAGTTATATCAACTAAGGAAATCCTCTCATTTCCATAGCAGGTGTCTAGTCAATATGCCACATGATTCATTATCATTTCAGGGAGATTTAATATGCAGTCTTCCATTCTTTAACTCTAATTGACGATTAATTTTCACAGGCACGTGGTTGGCATCGATGTTGATCCCAGCTCTCTTGAGATCGCTGCAGAGAATGCCAAAGAGCTGGAGGTAAAGATCTCTGAGTTTAATTTCTTTCGGTTGTAATAGGACCTGATTGGGATTTTATCAGTTTGTAACCTTGAATAATAAGAAATAGATTAAACAGGATGATCCATAGAGGTTTAATGAGACTACAAATAAATCAAATGGAGTGGTTTCTCTATGGCGAAGAGGAATTGAGAGTGCCTCGCTCCAAGGATGCCTGAGAGTAGAAATGCCCTTGAGGAACTGGAGAGATGAATGCAAAGAGAGTAGGGCTAAACCCTAACGTGGGAGATGACCAACTTCATATTTTTTTTGAAAAGAATGACCAACTTCATATTATTTTTCCATTCCCCAAACTCTATACCTTCCTGTTTATAGCCTTCAAGTAGGCCCATAGAGATGAATGACTAACATACACCCTCACAGACTGCTATAGGATCTTATCAAGTTGATTTGGTTAACCTTTTAGAAATAATGTTTATATGGTAAAAATAAATATTTTGGCAATTTGAATGTATAACCATCTTTGTTTCTTAAAATTGGACATAACAGTTGGATTGAGATTAATTTAGAGGGAGTTTCATTTATGTGTGTTACTGTCTAATATTAGCAAAGTATTGACAGATAAATATTGATCTAGTTTGGTGTGACGTCAGAAATCTACGTTTGAAGGGTTAGTCTTCTTTCTTTCTGATAATTTTATTTTTATTGATTTTTGTATTCTATCTCTATAAATTTCATCATGCAACTGAATTTTCTCACATAGAATAAAGGTACTTTTCCCCTCTCTTTATCTCCCTGTTGTCTCATAAATGCCTGGTGCTGATTCATTATTTTATATTGAAGTAAAAATATACACCGATGCAAAATGCTTTAAAGGGGGATAATGGTACCTATCTAAATATCTTTTCCATTGCCATCTTTTGCTCTCTCCCCTAACTGGAATTTTAGTATAAAAAGTTTAATCTGCAGTTTGAATTTCTGAACACCATTAGTCCCTCTCTCTGTATGTTTCCCTTTTGATTATGTGACTATAATTGACTAACTGGGAAGGTCTGCAGATAGACCCCAAATAGCAAGCTCATCTCATAGATGACAAGAAGATTGATTCTCAATGGGTAACACCTACAATTGAGTTTGATTTAACAAACAGCCAACATAGAATACAATACCGTCCTGAGAAGCATGCTGCCTCTCCTCTGGTCTGGACTTCATAGAACTGACTGTCAGCTCACAGCTTTGAAGCTCTGCCAAAGTTTTCGTCCTATTTAAAACTCATCCTAACTCTTTTTTTCCACACATCTCCTTTTTCTGATCCTTTTAGTTGCTTTGAATCCTCATATGTACCTGGGGCTTTGGCCAGTGATTCCTCATCACTTTGGCTACCTCTGGAGACTTTTCCATCCTCTGGGTGTCCCGGAAGCTGCTATGCCTTCCTCCTTCATTCATATGTCATAATGGTTATAGTTCTCTTGATTGATTCTCTTTTATTTTTGTGGCTTTTAATTTACTAAAAACTAATGCTGGGATGTGACCTGAAGAGCCCATGGACTGACAATACTATTGTGCTGGACCTATGGAATGTTTTAGCTGTCGTAGGGCTGCAGCTTCTCCTAGAGCAGTACCCATTTACTTCTACTTCCTCTACCTCCCCATGTATCATCCAAAGCCCTATTTTGAACTCTGTTATCACCAATCTTGGATATTTGGTCCTGCATCCCTTCTACTGCTATCAAGATCCATTCTAACTGCTGCCAGGGCACTTTCAATTACTGCTGCCACCTCAGACTGGTGTCGCTTGGTGTCTTCTCTGACTCTGCTGCTGTCAAATTCACTACTGGCAGCTTACTCTGCCAAAACTATAATCTGCCCATCCCTCCTTCCCATACACTTAAGCGCCATGCTTGTCATCTTTTTGGAGGAAGTTCGTGTTGTAATCAAGGGACAAAACGCCGAAGGGGCACCAGGCCCAGATGGCCTCCCAGTGTTTTTCTATAGTGAATTCTAGGAATTGGTTGGCCTAGAGGTGATGGCCATGCTTGAAGAGTTTTGGCAGGGAACATGAAATATGGTGAAAATAAATAGATCACATTTGTTCCTCTTGCTGAAGTGTCAGGGAAGTATTAGAGTTGATGATTTTAGACCCATATCACTATCCAGTTCCATTTACCTTATAATTGAAATGGTGCTAGCAAATTGATTGCAGGAGATGATTGGAGAGCTAGTAGGGTCTTTCCAATCAGCATTCATACTGAGAAGGCTGCTAATGGATAGTGCAGTTGCCGCAGGTGAGATAATTGCGGCATGGCAAAGACAAGGAACAAATGAGTTCATATGGAAGATAGATTTTGCAAAGGCATAAGACTCCTTGGATTGGGGTTTCCTATTGTCTTCTATGAAAAGGAGAAGGTTTCCCAAATTTGCATGGGGAAGGCAATGTATCATCACTCATGCCTTTTTAGTACTAGTAAGCAGGCGCATGCAGGGAGGTTGGATCCAACCGCAGAGAGGAATGAGGCAAGGATGCTCTCTTGTGCCACTACTTTTTGTCCTAACTGTGGATGCACTGGCTATGTGTACCATGCAAGCATACTCACGATGTCTACTGAGGGGAATATCAGATGCCGAGCCATCATATGATATTCCTCTGTTGCGATATGCAGATGAGATCATGTTTTTCATCGAAGGGTTAGTGGATGAGGCGAGAAACCTGTCCATATTGCTAGATTTATTCGTAAACTTTTCTGGCCTCCAAATTAACCATACAAAATCAGCATTTGTGGGATTTGGCCAAACACACAATGAGGGGATACAATGCTCAGAGGCCTTGGGCACACCGTGGTGAGCCTACTAATATGGTATCTACGCCTGCCACTAACGCTGAGGAGGATACTGGTTACAGACTGGCAGCTGGTGGCAGAGAAGATAGAAGACCCTTGGAGGGTGTTCCTGTTGTTTTAGTTGTTGGAAGGGGGGGGGGGTTGGTGCTACTGTGATCGGTCCTATCGGTGACTCCTTTGTTCTATTCTCTCATTTTTCAAGGTTCTATTGGGAATCGAGAAATGTTCAGGATGGTCTGATGAGGCAGTTCCTAAGGAAAGGGTCCAGGCCAGGTCAAAGCCACGGGTTAGCGATGGTGCTGTGAGAAGTGGTCTGCAGACCGACCAAGCGAGGGGGATTGGGAGTCCTAGACGTCCAATATATGAATATGACGGAGTGGGTGGCCAGGATCACGTGTCCTCAAGATGACCTCACTATTTCAATATTGCGAGACAAATGCGGCAAGGGACTGAGTTGGGAGAGATAATTGACTGCAATGAAGGGGGCGTCATCCTTTTGGCAAGGCCTGCGACAAATCTTGCCCCGCATCTGCAATTTCTTCAAGGTGAAGTTAGGGGATGACTCTATTTCTGTACTGGTTGGATGCCTGGTCGCTGAGAGGAACGCTGAGGTAGGACTTACCCAACTCTTTGTGCTTACACGACACCCCATCACTATGGTTGAGGAATGTTGGGACAGAATGCGAAGTTCAACACTGAAGGGCCATGTAAAACCAGAGGATTGTGGAGCTCATGTCTATGCAGCAATTTCTATTGCATAAGCAACCAGTACATAGTCTGTAAGGCAGATATCGAGATCTTAGAGGGATAAGGGGAGGAGGCGCCAACAATCATATTCACATGCAAGATGGTCTGGAGGCAGAAAGTACCTTTGAAGGTAAAGTTTATGGCTTCTCCTGAGGCAAAGGCTACTAATTTGGGTGCTCCGGAAGAAAATGTACCATGATACCTCAGCTGATTGTGTTTTGTGCTCTGGAGGCGTAGAGGACTCTTCATACCTGTTCTTCCAATGTCCTTTTGCCCACATGATTTGGGCTACTCAAGGGGTATCACCAGATGATGCTACATTTGAGATGACTTTCTGAGACTCCAGGTGGCGATGCGGCTTTAGATGAAAGGAGGAAGGTGGGCTATTACGTTCAGTGCTATAGGCAATATAGCTGCACTGGAATGCAGTGCTATTCAGGGGGAGGATGGTTTGTACTGACCAAGTTGTTCATGACGTGGGGGAAATCATGGTAATCATGGTTCCCAAACACTTGGGGGGCGGAAGCCGCCAGACGGGGGTGTATCATGGTTCCCAAACACTGGGGGGGGGGAGATGAGCTGCCAGAGGAGGTGGGTTTTGTTTTAACGTATAGGGATTGATATCCTCTATTTTGATGCATCATATGCACTTGTATCCTCTATTATCAACCAATTTCCTGAATCCTATCTTGAGGACAATCTGGAATAAAAAGAGGGAGCATTGATGTGATTCTGGGCCTCGTCTTAGAGATCAGTTGTTAGGGTTTGGTGATCAGATACTCACGCTCTAATGATTGGGATGGCTCAAATGCTTGGGCTGCTCAGTTAATAAGTGAATCCTAACACCCTAGAGATGCTGTAGCGTGGAGCTCTAGTGCTCATGCAGCTCTTGTGATAAGGTATTTTTGTCATATTATTCATATATATATATATATATATATCAAATG
The DNA here is from genome assembly GCA_024174645.1 of Lemna minuta. NCBI lineage: Eukaryota > Viridiplantae > Streptophyta > Magnoliopsida > Alismatales > Araceae > Lemna > Lemna minuta. Next base: position 3,425,564 of record CM044102.1, on the reverse strand, counting down.
ATAGTCTATTGTCAAGCTGTTTGGCTCTCCATTGCTCCCTTCTCCCTCTTACCACAGATATTGTAAGTAAGCTCCCAGATTGAAGTTAGCAGAGGAGGGGATGTAGTTCAGAAGAGAAGTTAAGAATATTGCATAAAAAACCCACACATATACAAAGTTATCCTTGGGCTTTTATAGCCCTTCTTACTGAGTAACATAAAAATATGACCGTTGGGGCTCCAACGGTCATAAAATATGACCGTTGGAACTCCAACGGTCATATTCAGAAATCTGGTCCATTTATAAATTATGGACCAGATATTTACACATAGGAAGAATCTTTGGTAATCTAACACCCCCCCTCAAGTTGGGTATAGATATTTATCATTCCTAACTTAGTCACTAGATTTTGAAATTGAGGGCCTGGAATGCTCTTAGTGAGAATGTCTGCAACTTGTTCCAGTGAGGGAATATAATGGGGGGTGATAAACCCCTCATCAATATTCTGCTTGATGTAGTGTCTAGCCACTCGTGTGTGCTTTGTACAATCATGTTAGACTGGATTTTTAGCCATTGCAATGGCTGATTTATTGTCGGAATATAGCATCAGATTTTTTCCAGAGAATAAACATAGGTCTTGGAGAATATCTTTGAGCCACATGCCTTCACACACCCCCTTCTTTAATGCTCGGAGCTCAGCTTCTGCGCTTGAGAGGGAGACTGCCTTTTGTTTTTTGCTTCGCCAGGTTACAAGATTGCATCCAATGAAGTTGCAATAACCTGATGTGGATCGACTATCGTCAAGAGAGCCTGCATAGTTAGAATCAGTATACAAATATATATTTGGTTCATTTCCCCTTTTAAATAATAGTCCTAGTCCAATTGTTCCTTTGAGATATGAAAGTATTCTGTCTGTCGCTTTTTGATGTGATTCTCGTGGGTCATTCATAAACTGACTGAGAGAATTTACTACAAATGCGATGTCTGGTCGAGTATGATTAAGATATAATAATCTACCAATCAGTCGTTGGAAGGATGTCTTGTTAATTGGGGCATCTTTCTCGTGTTGTTCTGCTTTGAATTTCACATTTACATCTGTTGGGGTAGTTGTAGGACGACAGTCCAATTTTCCAGTGTCTTTTAACAATTCAAGAACATACTTATGCTGGGATAATACTATTCTAGACTTTGAATAAGCTACTTCAATTCCTAAGAAGTAAGTTAATAAACCAAGAGATTTGATATCAAACGAGGTTACAAGGTGATCTTCGAGATGCTGGATTTCAGTCTCATCATTGCCTGTAATAATAATGTCATCGACATATACTATAAGGATTGCTACCTTTCCTTTCGCACCATGTTTGATAAACAATGTGTAGTCTCCTTCACTTTGAAAATATCCAACTGAAAGCATAGTCTTGGAGAACTTCCCAAACCAAGCCCTCGGTGACTGTTTGAGTCCATATAAGGACTTCTTAAGATGACATACATCCTTCGAGTTCTTGCTCAAAACATAACCAGGGGGAGGTGACATATATACCTCTTCCTTCAATTCTCCATGTAAAAAAGCATTCTTCACGTCATATTGGTATAGCTTCCAATTATATATTGCTGCAAGAGCAATTAGAACTCGAATTGTATTTAATTTTGCTACTGGAGCGAAAGTTTCGAAATAATCAATACCGTAGGATTGGGTGTATCCTTGAGCAACCAAACGGGCTTTATACCTTGCAATTGATCCGTCGGAGTGATATTTAATGGTAAATACCCACCGACTGCCCACTGTTTTCTTACCGACAGGGAGTGGAACCATTTCCCATGTATTACTTTGTTCTAAAGCTTCCATTTCTTCATTCATAGCCTTCTTCCACTCGGCAGACAACATAGCCTCTCGGACATTTCTCGGGACTGATACTGTCATCAATGCTTGGATGACCCGATTATACTCTGGAGAGACTTGATTATATGAAACATAGTTGCTAATTGGATATAGCTTGGTCTTTGTACATTCACGAACTCCTTTATTAATAGCTATAGGCCACCCATCATTGCTGGGTATGTCTGTGTTGGTCAGAACTTCTTCTAATGGAATCACTTCAGGTATAACAGAATCTGCCTCCTCCTCAACTTGGCTTGGAGTAGTACTTATAACAGGGATTTGTTTGCTGATTGCGGGTGTAAGGCTGTGATCTTCTCCTTCGCTAGTCCCTTGTAAAAAACGTGCCTAACTCATCTTCTGCCCGATCATAGAACATCCTCATCTCATCAAACTTTTGCATCTGCCGTAACTAAGATTTTCCTTGAAGTTGGATGGTAGCACTTGTATCCTTTTCTGTGTGGTAGAATATCCAAGAAAGATACACTTTAGAGATCGATGGTCCAGTTTGCCTGCATTATGAATATGAGCATATACTACACATCCAAAGATCTTAGCTGGGAGGTTAGTTTTCAACGATAAATGTTGAAATTCAGATGATAACAAATCAATTGGAGCACTGAAATCTAATACCTTAGAAGCAGTTCGATTGATAAGGTGAGTAGCAGTTGCCACTGCCTCACTCCAATATATCTTGGGACAATTTCCTTGAAACAGTAATGCTCGAGCTGAGGACATAATATGACCAATTTTCCTCTCAGCAACCCCATTTTGCTGAGGGGTATTAACACATGAAGATTGGTGTATAATTCCATTTTGTTCCATATATTTATTTACTTCTCCACAGAAATATTCCTTGGCATTATCAGATCTAAACAGTCTGATCCTCTTGTGGAATTGGTTATAAATCATTTCACAGAATAAGGTAATAATGGAAGGAATCTCTGTTTTTGTTTTTAGTAGATATACCCAAGTATATCTAGAAAAGTCGTCCACAAACAAAATAAACCACCTGTGCTGAGACAGCCCTGATATAGAACATGGCCCCCATACATCACTATGGATGCACTCAAATGTCGACTGAAATCTGTGATTTGTCTGTGGAAACGGTGTCCTTTTGTGTTTAGCAAATTGACATGCTTCACAAGTCAAGTTTTCAATATTAAGTCCCCTGAACAATGTGGGGTGTGAGTTTTTGAGAAGATGAAATGAGGGGTGGCCCAATCGCCTATGGAGAAGGATGACGCTTTGTTCGCTCTGTGTACTGTAGGCTGCTTGCTGCCGCGTGTCCTCCTTTAATTCATCTAGTAGGAGGAGTCCACCTGTCCTTCTAACAGATGAAATCTTCTCCCCGGTGGCCTTTATACATAAGAAGCATACATCTGAGTCAAGAATAAATCTCCATCCAGTATCTATCACTAATTGTGTCAAAGACAGTAAATTTGCCTTTAAGTCAGGTACATGTAAGACATCTTTTAGTATAACCTTATTAAAGTCAATAGTTCCTTTTCCTGCAACCATCAAAACTCCTCCATTTGCAGTGAACACTTTGTGATTGGTGTTTACTGATTCATAAGTTTTAAACATAGATTTTTGGGGTGACATATGATCTGTCGCCCCCGAATCTAGAATCCAGGTGTTGATAACAGGAGTTATATTACTATAAGTGGTAAACGCATAATGCTCACCAGATGCTGCCAATGAAGTAGAGCTAATTTTTTGGAGGATCTTGCTCATTTCTTCTTGTATATACTTCTGGATATCGTTCCCGTCATTTGCCTTTTTGTTGGTGATTGGCTCTTCTCCTTCACTGGCCATGTATGCTTTCTTCTGTTCTCTTGGTATCCAAGTTCCTTTTCGAATTTGTTCTTCTTTCCAGGCCAGCTTTCTACATTCTTTTTTGGTGTGGCCTGGATTCCTGCAATAAGCACAAATAATGGATTCCGAAGTGTTACCTTCCTTAGGTTTAGGGGCCTGGGATGGTATTGCAGTGGCTGAGTTTTGGTTGATCCGAGACTCTCCCCTTTTTGCAAGGTGGGCAACTGAGGTAGGAGTAGATTTTTCTTCTCCCTTTGTATTCAATTTCTTCCTGCTCTCTGCCCCCTGAAGTTCTGAAATAGCTTCAGCCAAAGTAGGAAACCTTTCTTGATGAAGTAGTTGACTTCGAAGGCTCTCATATTCTGAGTTTAGGCCCATCAGAAATTGAAGAGTTCTGAATTTGATTTCTCGAACATAAGATGGTGATTGTTTGTCACCTGTAGGCCAAAGGAGATCTAGCTCTCTCCAAACGCCTTTAAGCCTTGCTGAGTATGATGCTATGGTAAGATTCCCTTGTTTTAGCGTCCGTTCTTGCTCCCGTAGATCATAGACTCGAAAGTCACTGTGCATCTCGGCACAGGACTTATTAATTTCCTGCCATAGATCGTGGACACAATCTATTAGCAGGTAATCATCTCGCTGTTCTTCTTCCATGTTCTTGATCATCCAATTCATGATAAGGGCTTCTTCAGATTCCCAAATTTCGATCTTGGGATCATCTTTGGAGGGAGCATCCTCTGTCAGATGTTTACCCAAATATACCGCTTTGAGAGACCTCTGAGCAAGTGTGACCCATTTTTGGCCGTTAAGGCCATTATACTTCATGTCTAGATCGGGTAGGACTAACTTGTGCTGGACAGGAGTATCAAATACTCTTACCGCAGACGATGAAGCTTCTGAGTCCTTCTCAAGGATCTTGGATCGTGACTTACCTCCCATTACTGTTTGAAAAAAAACCGGTAGATGAATAGAAGGCAAGAGAAAGAAATCGCAGCTTTTGGCTCAGGAAGGCGAAATCCCTGAGAAAGTGCTTGCAAAGAGGCAAATATAGCTTTTCCTCAGAGGGACGAAACCCCTGAGAGAACTGTTCTGGCTTGTGAAACTCAAAGTTGAATCTCAGAAGAGATGTCTAGGCACTCAGAAAAATTTGAATCGTATGCTCTGATACCATGATAAGTAAGCTCCCAGATTGAAGTTAGCAGAGGAGGAGATGTAGTTCAGAAGAGAAGTTAGAAATATTGCATAAAAAACGTACACATATACAGAGTTATCCTTGGGCTTTTATAGCCCTTCTTACTGAGTAACATAAAAATATGACCGTTGGAACTCCAACGGTCATATTTAGAAATCTGGTCCATTTATAAATTATGGACCAGATATTTACACATAGGAAGAATCTTTGGTAATCTAACAGATATCTCTCTTTCTCTCTCACTTGTCTGCAACAGCAGCCCCTGCTATGCACGCAAGAAATTGTTCATCGTGCTTGTACCAGTTATCGCTGAGCATGAAACTAGAGGGTAAAATCCTTTGCACTTAGAGGAAAGGGTGGCTTTTCAGAATGGGGTAATGATGCGCCTAACTTGGAGTGTATGTGCCACAACACGATTGGGCTGGACTAAATGGGAGAAAGAAGTATGAAGAGGCTTGCAGATGCTGGAGACTGGAGCTTCTGTCTGTCTGTCTGTCTCTCTCTGTATAATTCCCTCAATGGTCATATCATTGTTATTACGAACCTCTGGCATTGAAATAGCAGTGATGAATGCCGTCTGTCTCTTTCTCTCTAATTCCCTTCTGATCATGTGGTCATTAATTTACTGGCAGGGAAAATTGACACGGTGGTTATGAACCCTCCCTTTGGAACTAGGAAGAAGGGGATGGACATGGAATTCCTTTCTATGGCTCTCCAGGTTTTGAGGATCGTTTCTCATTGTATTTATTTCCGTTCCTGGCCATTTCCTTCTCTCTCTCCCTCTCCAGGTTTTGAGGATCTTTTGTCATTATATTTACTTATTTACATTCCTGGTCATTTCCTTCTCTCTCTCGCTCTTGGTTTCGACGACCTTTCCATATTGTATTCACTTATTTCCATTCCTGGTCATCTCTCTTTCTCTCCCCCCTTTTTTCACATATTATTATAACTGATTTGTTTAGTAAATTATTTCCAGGTTGCTTCCGGAGCAGTTTACTCCCTCCATAAAACAAGCACCAGAGAGGTAGATGCTTTCTGCTCCTCTCACTTCTTTATCTTTCCACTCTGAAGTTTCTGGCAAATAACAAAAAAAGAGAACTGAATTTTGTATTTCTCTGCCCTCCCCGAGTTAAGATGCTTGATTTTCATTAAATGTTTTCTCAGCATGTGAAGAAAACTGCTCTTAAGAGCTTCAATGCCCAAAGCGCCGACGTCTTGTGCCAGGTATGAAGGGGAAGAGAGAGAGATAAGAGAATAAAAAGTAAGAAATACCCAGGATTCTGTCTCTATGAGATTTTATTTTTCTCTCTCTTGTCAGCTTCGGTTCGACATTCCTCAATTGTACAAGTTCCATAAGAAGAAAGAGGTTGATGTGGCAGTGGACCTCTGGAGGTTTCTTCCATCTACAGTCTCTCCTCAATGATGATGATGATGCTGATGATGATGATGATGATGGTGGTGATCATGTAAGAATAAATGTAAATTTATTCTGGGACTGAGGAGAGGACAAGAGAGAGATGGACAGAGGAAGAGGTCAAAATTTTTTAGAGAGAGATAGGGGGAGAGATGTAAGAGTTGTGAAACAGGGAATAAGAAGCGGTTTTATATTCTTGAAGTTTCCTATCCTTTATTCATCCATTTTCATGGGGCCAACGGATTCTACTGACCTGGTCAAAAGTCAACTATTGAGGAGAAAAGTCAAAGATAGTCATTTTTTAGATCAAAATATATTCTTGGAAAAACCCTCATAAAAATCGAATATTTCTCTCATATTCCATTAAAAGCAATTATACATTCTTTCTACATGAACTTCAAAAATGAAGGTCATCATGAAATCCCTTCACTTGACCTAACATCATGAGGAAGCAACATCCTTTCATCCCCAGTACCATCATCAAATTCTTCCTCATAGGGAAGTTCAATTACACTTTGCTCGCTATTACACATTTCAATCTGTTCAATCTCCGACGCAATCAAGAAATCCATCCTTGCTCTCTCTCTATCTCTAGGATATGTGCAATAGAGGAACGAGTAGATAAAGCAACATAGAGTCATGGGAATGGATATTGCCGTGTACAGTGCCTTCGCCAATGAGGCGGCATTTTTTCTGTCTACTTCGATTTTTGTGGCTTGGGTTGCATGTGATGGTGCCGGTTTATAACCAAAAACATGCTCAGATAATAGGCCCACAAAGGGCGGGGCGAACGATGCTAGAATGCTCTCAAATGATCTGTCTAAGGCGTAAATGCTTGTTCTTGATCTTTCGGGCACGATTTCCGCAAAAATTGGGCTGCAAAATTCACAAATAAATGGTCATGAAAGTAATATCCATAGTAGGAAAACATGCGATTAGATAAAAAAATTTAAAAGAAATTCCCCTTCATTCTGACATTTAGCATGATAAATCACAAAAAGCAACGAAATTATGTTCTTGATCCTTAAATAAATAGTAGGTTGAAAGAGAATAACTGTACTTGTTTGTGCAGCAGCATTCCATGAGATGAATAGTCCCATGATGAACATGATAAGACCATGGATGAATCCAGATGACGGATCATCCGGCAAAGCAAGCAACAGCACTGCTGCAAGTGGGATTGCAGAACCTGAACTTATCTGGGACAAAACAATCCTTCCAGAATTGGGAAATCTCTTTGACAGAATGTCTCCCATTTTTCCTCCAAAAAGACCTCCAAGAGACGTAGCGACAACAAATAAACCCATCAGAATCCCCGTTTCTTCATGAGAGAAGCCAATCAGCTCCAGCCACAAGGTTGCAAAAGTTAATGCTGACCAGGGAAAAAGAACCAGTCACTCCTTGAGCGACAATTATCAGAAAACGATGGAATCTTAATCACATTTTTGCTTGTGTAATGACTTCCAAAATGTTTTCTTTCACCGACTTCTTGGACTCTTTATTTTTGTCTTCTGTGGATAAATTACGTGGGTCGATGGCATAGAGTCCGACAAAAATCCCAACTAAAATGCTCACCAAAGCCACCAGATGGAATGCAACTCTCCATCCAGGGATACCTAAAAATGTTCTAGAAGCCAATTCTAAGGCAAAGAAACCGCCAAGAATGGAACCCAAGTTTCCAGTCAGCTGAAGCCACCCAAATGCCGTTCCCCTGTTGCTATCGTCGGTTGAATCTGCAACGAGAGATTGGATAGCTGGAGTGACAAGAGCCAATCCCACTCCATTTAAAGACCTCGAAACTGCTACCTGTTTGATAAAATTGTCAAGAGAAAAGTGGTTAGATAGGAAAGCAAAAAGCATTCCTGGAAACTTAGGATACAGAGTCTAAAGTGGAAATATTAGGATATCAAAAGTATTATCCAACACAGTACTGATCGTACCTTTGAGAGGAATAGAAAAGGGAAGCTTGGAGGTTTAGAAAGCCAGATGGTGGATCTAATCAACGATCTCAATCTTAACAAATTCCTTGACAATCTAGATCAAGTATCTGATGATCCAGATCAACTAGGTTTTTTCTTGGCTGTTGGATGTGATCTGATGGCAAAGAGTCATGGAAGTACAGACGTAAATTGGGTATTTTTGTTGATCAGATTGATGGATCGTCAACTCCATCTATTTGATTGTGAAGCACAATCTATAAGAAGACCCATCAATCTGACCATTAGTCAACACAGATCAAATCACCATTGTTCTAGTCAGATTGTTGATTTGATCAGGATTGGCCTTCTCAAGAGAGGGAGTTGTCATTGATCAGGCCAGCCCACTAGGCCATCTGGCAAATACAGGGGCATTTATGAAGCTCCAGAAAAATTCTACTATGCTTCTCTTTTCAGTAGAGACTCTATGGTTGATGCCTGACTGCTGATCTCCTCTCTCCGCCTCCCTCATTTTGGTCCATCAGTTTCTCTTTCTCATTTTCTCTCCCTCAGTCCCTCGAGTATTGAATCTCCTCCTCGTGGAACAAATCAAAACCAAGAAAAGCTGATTCGGCGTGTTTGCTTTTGAGACCTGAACAATTTGCAAAAAAATCCAATAGCGTAGACAGGTTTTGGGCCTGCACTGAGCCATCCATAAAAACTTGGTCTCCTCGGCATTCTGTAGCAAAGGAATGTCTGCCTGGTAGCATGGTTTGTGAAACCCCCTCAGCAAACCACGTGCGTAAGCCTAGGTTATGCATTTAGCAAGGGCATCCACTGCAAGGATAAAAAACAGCAAGGCCAAAGGACATCCCTGCCTGAACTTTTTTTCCGGTTAGATCTATCCTCCCTCTACGCTTGTTCACCAAGACCACAAAGGAATGCAAGGAAATGCATCTCTAGAGTCAGCCCACCCATTAAGCTGGAAAGCCTCTTCTTTGCATAGGCATCTTCTTTTGAGAAATTGACCTTCCACATGAACCCCTTAGTCCCCTATCTTCTACACTGCTAGTATTTCACCTGTGATGACAATACCATCTACCAACTGTCTGCTTGGAATGAAGGCAGACTAGAGGGTCCCGACTAGCTTGCCTATCGCCTCCTATAGCTTATTGGCAATGATAAGGTAGATAGAGTTGGACAATGATATAGGCAAGATGACTAAATACCCTTTGTTATTTCTCTCCATACTACAATTTCCTCAATGGAACTCTTCCACAATGATCATAACATCCATCCTGATGGTCTCCCATAACTCTATGTATAAGATGATTGGGAGGTTGTCCAGACCCCAGGCCTGGTCACTATTCAACCCCATGATGGCCGTCCATACCTCTTCCACTGAAAATGGCCTAACTAACTCTGACTGTTGCGTTCGTGAGACCTATCTCAGCCCCCGTACCAAGAGAAGGTCCTGAAATGGACTGCCAGGGCTCTACCAAGTTAAGACAGATACTCAAAAATTGAATGATCAAAGTTTTCAGAAGTCAATAATTCTCGAAACAGAACAATCTCATTTCACCCCACCACTTTCCCATACACTTGTTCAAATGCAATCTCCACGTCACGAAATTCCCAAATCAATTTTGCACTAATGTCTAAGAAATCATCATCAGAATTGAAAAAAAAAATTTAAGTAAACGCAAATCTTCTCGGCATAAAAAACCCATATCAATTTTGCACTTATGACATAAGAACAAAGAGGAAAAAGAGCTAAGCGAACCAAATTCTCCCTTGGCAGGACTGCAGCAATTCACACTGATGCCTTCAGAAGTAAGAAAATAAAGCATTAAGCAAGCCTAGACCTCCTCCCACAAAACCCAAATCAATTTGCACTAATGCAGTTAGAACTAGGGAAAGAAAGAATCATGAGAACCCAAATAATCTCGTAGAAAAAACACATATCAATTTACATTAATTCCATCCGGGGTACGAAAAAAAGAAGAAAAAGTGAGCCCAAATCTCCTGGGCAAGAAAAAGAACCATGCCACTTTTTACACTGATGCCATCATTTTTTGTTTTGAAGAAAAATAGGAGGATCATCGCCAATTGATGATCCTACACTAGTGTCATCATAACCGAGAGAAAAAAGAACAAGCAAACCCAAGTCTCCTGGTCACGAAAAACCCATGCCAATTTACACAATTGCCATCATAACTATGAGAGACAAGAATTATGCCAACCCAAATCACCTGGGCAAGAAAAATCTAATTCAATTTAAACAGGATTAAGCGAATCGAAATCTGCATGAGAAACACAAAATCAATTTATACTGATTTCTAACATATCATCATCAGATACAGAATTAAAAAAGAACTTAGAAAAACCCATATACTGATGCCATCCGAATTCCAGTTGAAAATTATCATCCGAACCAAACCTGAAAGAAAGTAGAAGAGACAGCGACGAGAAAAGTGGCGGCAGCCCAGAGAAAAGCTCCTAGAGCAATAACGTGGGCGCGATTAAATCGAATAGCCATGTAAGCGGCAAGAGGATAACATAAAGACTGAACGATCGATCTCAAAAGCGTGAGAGATCCGAGAGCCGTTGGATTGGCATTTAACGCCGCACCCACTTCTTTGTATAGAGTTGGCAGAAGCGCTTCGTCTGCTCTCTCCATGATTCCCTGCCAGATTCACCAGAAAAAAAGCGTCGCTTTTTCCTGATCCCATAGTTTCAAGAAGAATATGAACGGGTGCGAGCGGAGGAAATTTACTCGGTTGTGGAAAAAAATGGTTTTGATTTGATCGGACGTGTGGCCTAAATGAATATCTGGGTTTTTTATCTCATACCGGGAGCATCGAAAGAGAATGTTCAGAAAAAGTCAATCATCTAGAGGGGAGGGGGGGCAATTTAATGTAAGTCGAATGTCTGAAAAAGATGGATTGGAGAAGAGAATTACGTCACTTAGTAGAAGATATGGATCATCTTGGATCACAATTATCAAATAAGTCTCCATCAGCATGTCGGATTTTTTTCACAGACATATTGATCGATATTATGTGGCGTATAAGTCAATTACATTTTTCATGTATCTTGTTTATGTCCATTAAAATGAAATTTATTTATTGTCATTCTTGTGTAATGTTTGTAATGAAGTCTATGAGTATGTATAATGACTAAGTGAATTATGATGATATCATAATATAGTGATCACTAGTCTTTAAACATATGTTCAAAAAATTACGATTCGTGGGATATTCAAAAAGGATATTGAATTATATGGAAAGAATAACACTATATAATCTAACTCATATGATGAGTATGGTCATTCCTGTAACCATCAGTATGGAGATACTAATGATAAATAGTGAGTGCTTTTTAGAGAAAGAGTTTACTGAATTGATCTGTATGAATCAATGAATGGTATTATACCTAATTGTTGATCAAGTTTATTTATGTCATGGTTATGTATGTGGTTGAGACACCAAAAATATCTTTTGGATGGATGATTGTGTTTTGATTATGACTTAATAATCCCTAACCACGGGATATCTAAAACGTCTTATAGTAGATACGACATGAAGTCTACGAAGATGATTGTATGATCAAGATAAGATCATCCGCCCTCGTTATTTGAGGAGATTGACTCAAGGAATGAGATGTAATGAAATCATTGGCCAAAGTAGTAGGAAATATCAGAGAATGAGTTCCCGATGATTTCTACACGTATCAGTACTAACTTGAGTGACCGATTAGGATTTGACAGTTGACCATATCCTAAGTAATTCATGAGTTTCGTGCAAATGAAAGATTATATATACATAGTAATCGACGACGGAAATATTTCATTAGTGAGTTCTTATATACTCCATATGTCTTAGAGTACGAGGTATAGATTGACACTAAACAGGCTGGCAACTCAGCCTATTGATTGAGTTAAATCAATTATTGATTAATTAATATATAAGTGGATGTGGATAATTAATTAAGATTAACCAATAAGGTGTTATTTGGTATATAGAGTTATTAACTAGTGAGATATATAGACCTAGAGGGTCACGCACATAAGGTCTATGGATGTTGGTGGATATAGACAAAATTGTAAGGGCTTTTGTTAAAAAAACTCATACCAAATGTCTATAAATAGGGGGAGAATGACCACATATAAAGGTGTCCTTAGAAGTCTTGTGAGAATTCTCTCATTTCTTCTTTTTCTCTCTTGGTGAAGAGCTTTGAAAAAGAGATATAATTATCCGGAGATCGTGTGGATACCACTAGAGGCTAGACACTTGAATAGCTTCAAGAACTCCTTCAAGGGAACCTATAAGTATGTTTATATATATATATATATATATATATATATATATATATATATATTAGATGATACGATCATTTATTCTTGGTGCCTCAATATTTTGAACATTTAATTCAATGTATTCCATTGCATTCAATGTTTTGATTGAAATTTTAAAAAGTTTATCAACCTTAAAACCCAACACATATTTTGATCTAAGTCAATCTTTTATGGGGATAATTTCATCCGCCTCAATTGCTCGTCATCTACGTAACTACATGATTATCACAATGCATAGACATTTTAGTATTTGTTGGAAGCCTAAGCTCTCGAAAAGATTTTATCTGCATCATCTAGCCTATTGTCTTCATCATATCATGATACTATGATTTAATCATGAATCATGATACTAGGAAGGGACACAACATTTTTCTATACGGTGTGGGGGTTCCTTCCAATGTATATGCTACAACTAGCTAAAAATTCTTTATCATGCTTATCTCCTCGCATATTCATTACTAGAGTTTCCCTTAATCTTGAGGTGGCCATGCCGCTCATGTGCCATTCTCTCCGTGAGCATGTTTATCATATGCCAACCATCGTAGAGCTCCAAGCTAATGTATTTCTCACGACTCATGCATAAATTGGATGAGAGTACTAACCATGTAGGAAGTATAAAGATGAGCGATAGTCATATTGATGAGTTTCCCATTCGAGCATTTCATTTCTAATAAACATCCTCAATAAAGAGAATATTAGCATCGAGTTTAATTTCCTCGAAGAGATCTAGCACAAACTTGCAATAATTCAAACCATCTCTAGACAATGATAGGCAAACTTGATATGCAAGAATAGCAAGCTTCACCCATGCCATGACAAAAGTGATGAAGGTATGTTAAACATGATTAATGGAATATCATCCTTGTCACTATTAACGAGAAGAATTTTCTCGATATATCCATCTAAGATGAATAATAGTCAAAGTATATTTGTGAAAGTTAATATTGACAATATCGGCAAGAAATCCTCGGGCGGTTGTAGCATAGGTGAAATGGATTAACCATCGTCGAGGATTTTATCTGATATCATAAGTGGCATGTTTGAGAAAACATACTTTTGATGACTTTCCTTAAGCAAGATACCATGGAAGTATGTTCTTTACGAGCCCAACTATGTTTCAATCAATGATCCTTGTTATTGAAGTATGTCACTCTTCCTTTGATTTTTGATCCTTGATTTAAGTGTTTCCATTGAATTTCTATGATTTCATCATCGACCATGTTTCCATTGAATCATGAAATGCGGTGACATAGGATGATGATGTTCTTGCATAATCCATCGCATAAGTTGATGAAGAACCATGCTAGATTTTCTATAAGTTCAAGCTTTCATCTGTTCTTTTTATCCAAATGATCATCATCTTCCTCTGGCTGCAGTCGGCGGCCTCTGGAGCCTTGGCTGCCGCCGATGAGCTGCCTTAAGCCTTGGCCGCCGCCATCAACTGCTCCTGCGGCCATGGCCGCAAGCTTCCTCTGGGGCCGCCAACTGCCGTCACTTCACCTGCTGGCAGCCGCCTTTGCCAACGTCCGCGTCTCCAGCTAACGAAAAACCTTTCACCAGCGCATCCCTGGCTTGTCGGCGTCACTTCTGGCCCACCAGTGCCGCCTCTTGCCGGTTGACGTTGCCCCTGGCTTACAGGCGCCGCCTTTGCCCTACAGACGTCGTCCCTTCCTCGACGGCGCTGCCCCTGCCCCCTGCCCCTGCTTCATCGCCATTGTCCATTCTTTTGCCGCCGCTGGCCCTGCTCCGCTACTCCATCGGCCTCTTCATTGATGCCGCGAAGGCACAAGACTCATCGAGTTCTCTCCTTCTGCTGATTCTTTACCTTCCGCCGGCGCCGCCGAAGATCAAAACAATCTGGATCATGATCAGATCAATGGTTGTCGATCACTTAGATGATCAGAGAGATAAATTTTGGACGGCTAAATGGACTCCAATCAGATATCGGATCAGTGATCGCCGTTGACTATGAATATGGAACGAGGAACTGGGACAGCTGGCAAGTCCCTTCCCCATGACTGGGCCCACAACTCTCTCCGGCCTCCTTCCCCGCAGACATGAGTTTTCTGTCCCCCCCCCCTCCCTCTCTCATTTTCCTTTTCTCAGACTTCCATGTATCTCTCTCTCTCTCTAATTCTCTGTTATCTCTGTCTTCCTCTCCTCTCTCTCTCTCTCGCTCTTCATTTGCGTCCCTCTGTTTGTTCGCCCGTCTCTCTCCATCATCTCTCTCTCTCTCTCAGTTTCCTTCTACTCTCTTCTCTCTCTCTCTCCTCACAATCCCTGCTCCCAGTCTTTTCTTCTTCCCTCTACTTCTTCTCCAGTCTCCAAGAGTTCTCTTATTTTTATCTCTCTCTCTCTCTTCCAGTTTCCCTCGTCTCACTTTTAATCTTCCAGTCTCTTTTCTCTCCCCCTTATATCCTCTCCTCCCTGCCTCCTTCCCACTTTTAATCTTCCAGTTTCTCTCTCTCTCCTCCCTTCTCTCCTCTCCCATCTCCCTCCTCACTTCTGTCGTCACCCCCATTTATTTACCCAGTTAGCTTCTTATATTCTCAACGCCGGGCTGCTCTGCCGCCTCGCGTCCGCTTCACTCTTCTCCAGACCGTTTTCTATACTTCCCCAATAAAACCTCTCTCCCTCTCCCATTCTCTCTCTCTCCCTCCTCCCCTCCTTTACTCACTCCACCAATGGCCCGCCTCCTCGTCCTCGCCCTCTTCTCCTCCTTCCTCCTCTCCATTTCCTGCGCTCCTCTCACCCGCAAGATCCTCTCCTCCGATCCACCTTTCCCTCAAGAACACAACAAAAAAATCACCTCCTCCGATCCACCTTCCCTCAAGAACACAACAGGAATCCTCTCCTCCGATCTACCTCCCCTCAAGAACAAACCAAAGATCCTCTCCTCCGACAAGAACTCCACGAAACTCTTCACCTCCAACAAGAACACTACTAAACTGCTCACCGGCGGTAAGAACATAACAAAATCCCTCACCTCCACCAAGACCGCGAAACTCTCCACGGTCAAGAACAACCAGACGACAATTCTCACTCCCGCCAGCAAAAATCAGACCATCCTCCTCAAATCTCCTCCCAAGATGCCCTCAAACTCCTCTATAGCTCCCAAAATTCCCAAAAAAGCCTCCCCCGTCAGCAATCCCTGGTTCAGTCAAGATCCTCTAGAAGAACAGGACGAAGACGACTCCGACCTCATCGCAGAATTCCGAGATCTCCCCTCAAAGTTCCACCAAACGCTTCTCCCGGACTTGGTCAAAATCTCCTCCACCTCCAAAACCTACCTCTCCAAAGCCAACAAGAAGCTCACCAACCAAGTCAAACCCTTTTTCGGTAAACGCTACGCCAGCGCAGTCGCCGCCGCCATCTCCCTCCTCCCAATCCTCATCCTCCTCCTAATCCTCCGCCACGTCAGACACCATCTCTCTCCAAAGAATCATCCTCTTCTCTCATGGTTACCTCGCAATTTATTTTTCTGTGCTCTTCCTCTGTGCAACTATAACGGGTCTAGAGCCGTTAAAACTATTCTTTTCTAGCTCTCCGACAATGTACGTGGGAATTCAGCTGGCGCAGGCGGCTGGGTATATTTTATTCTTAATGGTGCAGATGGTGCAGATGGTGGCGGCGCCGGGAAGGGCGGCGGCGCTGCCTCAGACGGCGGTGGCGGTGGCGGTGGGGCTGCATTATTACATGGCGGTGTTTCATAAAGCCGTTGAAGGAGAGGCGCCGAAGACGAGCTGGAAGGCTCACGGAATCTATGCTGCTTGCTTTCTCTCTCTATTCGGAATATCGAGCGCTGTCAGAAATCGGAAGAAGGGATACGGAGAAGACGACGGGAAGAATAGCTGATCCGGCGCCGTTAAGAATATCGACTAAACAAAATCTGAAAGGGCCCTTTTCTCGTTCTTCGTTTTTTTTGTCATCATTGTTTCATGTTGGCCGAGAGATAGAACGGAGAAAATGCAGAAATCGAGATTACAAAAATTCTCGGTTCTTCGACAGAAATCGTCTGTATCCATCAATCTATCTATCGATATATCTATCTATCTATCTATCTATCTATCTATCTATCTATCTATCTATCTATCAATCTATCAATCAATCTATCTATCTATCTATCTATCTATCTATCTATCTATCTATCTATCTATCTATCTATCTATCTATCTATCTATCTATCTATCTATCTATCTATCTATCTATCTATCTATCTATCTATCTATCTATCTATCTATCTATGATCCATGAAGAAAGGAGCAAAACCCGAGAATTTCCTCCAAATCCTGGCTCCTTCTGAACGATGGCCGATGGAGGGTCATCCTCGGAGTTTATTCTATGTAGGTAGGGTT
This sequence comes from Lemna minuta, assembly GCA_024174645.1. Classification (NCBI taxonomy): domain Eukaryota; kingdom Viridiplantae; phylum Streptophyta; class Magnoliopsida; order Alismatales; family Araceae; genus Lemna; species Lemna minuta. Next base: position 3,408,657 of record CM044102.1, on the reverse strand, counting down.
GTTCTTTCACTCATGCATGCGACTTTGTCGGTGGCAATGATTCTCGATGGGACCCACAACGGAATCTTCAACTCACTTCTTCCATGACGTCCAAAAGAGTCAACCACCGACTGTTTGTATCTGTGCGAGACCAGTCAACGCCAGCTGCGTGGGAACTGGGAAGCGTGAGTTGGGAGAGAACTGTGGAGAGAGAATCGGAATTATAAAAGTGGGCCAGCCGGGCCCACCACCTTGTCCTTACTAGAAATCCATTAATGTCTAGTGTGGGAAGGATTCCATGCATTGAAGTGAACTCGAATTCATAAATCAAGTGGATCTCAAGCTTGAATTTCATGAATCGTCTCATTTTAGAACATAAATCAAAGTTTCAAGGGGTTCCACTTCATTTCAATCCAAGGAAAATTCTTTGATCAAGATGTTGGTCCCACCCTCAATTGAGGTAAAAAAAGATATAGAAAAAGAAATTCTCGATAATTATGCATTATTGAAAGTTTTTTATGGCGAATGGATGGTAACTTCTTCACACAATTTGGGAAAAAGGGATGGTTAGATTTTTCATTATTCATATAGGGACTAGTTTATCGACATGATTGTAAGTGCTTCTTAATGAAACGATTTTGTGCGGTCGTTGAGTACACATTTTCTTGTGTCAAATTTAGATAATTAATCAGGAATTAAAGAAAGGGTCGAATCCATGGAGAATTAGAGAAATTTTTTAGATATATTCAAAATTCAATCAAATTGGATAATAAATTGGGGTGATAAATTAGAAAAATTGATATTATTATAAAGAAGACTCTAAGACAAATCCAAATAATAAAAAAATCACTCAATTCGGATTAGTATTCGCAGAGAAATTAATGAGAGAAATAAGGAGAGAAAATTTGATTGTGAAAAGATAAAAAATGAGTAAATTTCATAAAATTAAACTAATTTATTGATCAACTTTAAAATATGACGATATAGGACAAAAGATTAAGAAGAAAACATGTAATCTAGCCCAAAATTGAGCTTGAAATTATCCAATTTATCGCTGGATCAAGGCTTTTCATTCCGCATTTCAAAAAACAAAAATTCAAAATTCATGTGGCAAATCCTGCCTTCTCCCTCTATGAAATCTTGATTTCAAGCACTCCGTAGATGCAAAAATGAGTCTTGAAGAGAAAAAAAACTAAGAGATTCAATGAATGAGATGTTCAAAAGGTTTGATTGATAGAAACATTCAAGAATGATTTAAAACATTAAGAAAGAGAGTGTAAATAGATGAAAATTGGGAGTGACCTTTTGATCTACCTTTTCATCTTCAATCAACTGCTCATATGTAACGCCATGATACAAATTGACACCCTTAAGTCACGTCTACTAGATCGCAAATGGAGCGTCATGATTAAGTCACTTTGAAGATGAAGAAGAAGCATCATGTAATGTGCACTGTTCGATCTTCGTCAAATGCCCGAGATGCTGCCACACATCCTTGGAAGTCTGTCAATGATGTCGAATGCTGGTTGTTATAACTCTCGCGATGGATGGCTAGAATTTTCTTGAAAATACTAAAATGAATTGTCGCCTAATTGGAGATGACCACGTACCCCTTCCATTTCAATGAAAATGAAGGCATGCAATTAGATCGTGAGATCTCACACTCTAGGATGCACCACATCACCTGCAAAAAATAAAGATTCACATAGTCTCACATGGAAAAATAGAGGTGAATGTCACATATAACTGCATACGCGATGCGATCTTAGTGGTTAGCTTATGCTCTTAAAGGGTGCTTTAAGCACTAATGATGTGCATACGTCACCTTGTGACAACACGCAAGTGCACATGTCACGTCATTTGCCATGTCAACAAGTATATAAAAATCATTTGTTAATGTTTTCAAATAATATAATTTCAAAATAAATCCAGAAAAAAATCAAAAAATTTTCATAAAAATTCTTAAAAATTAAAAAAATTCATAACTTTCAAAATAAAACTCTGTTTTAATTCAATTTTTTTTATCATAAATTAAATAATTTATCATTCTAAAAATTTAGAAATTTTTTAAGAAATTACAGGGGACTAAATTTTTAACCAAAAAATATACTCATTTTCTTTGAAAGATAAAACTTTGAAAAATAATGAATGTATATAAATATGTTTTCTCTCATAATTTTACATTTATAACTCAATTATAATCTCAAGTTTAAAATGGAAATAATCTACTGTAAAATATCAACTTTGAATTATGCTTGATTATCCTTTATATTAATAATTATATAATTAAAAGTGTAAGTTGCATGTTATCAGTTCTACCATGGATTTAACAGATAGAAAATCTCATGAAATTTCAATTTGGACAATGTTATGAGGGCCCTTAAAGTGTGGTCCAGAATTGAAGAAGAAGAACTTGATCTCCTTGAGCCACTTGGTCACAAATATTTAGTGTAATGTGAGGGAGAGGGGGTGGTGATGGAGAATTATTTCTATACATGAACACAAGGGTTCTAAGGGAACCATCCTCATCCTCCTCCTCCTCCTCCACCTCCTTATCTACCAATTTGAGAAATTATCCATTCCTTAAATGGATGAAGAAGACCTCTCTAAATAAATAAAGAGAGCGTAGATCTTAAGGGAATTATCTTCCCTCCTTCCTCTATTTTACACTGATCTAATGATTGACTTGGTCAAAAGAAATAAGCCTTATCTTCAGATATTTAGAATTCCTTGAGTGGACCAAGTCAACCACCTTTTCCTTTGATATAGGATCCTCAATTTTCAAACCTTATACACTATATCATAGGTACCTTATATCATTTTAGATAATGATCTCAAAAGAAAATTCAGTAGGAACACCATTGTGATATATTTCTTATTTCTTTGAACAACCACCCTTAGGTAGAATTTTAAGAGAGATCTAGTTATTAATTATCCAAGGAAGACATTATCTTCTTATTCTACTCAAAGACAAAATCCTGGCATGAACAAACCCATGCATCTATGGAGCTCAATCAGAATGAAGATTCCTAAAGGTTGCTAACAAGTTTGAAACCATCTATCATTAAAGAGGATCCTTCTCTCCACTGCTGCCGATTCAAGCAAGAATATTATGGTCAAAGATGAAGAAGTGGGTCTTAACTACCAAAGGCTTATCAACAAGCTCAGCTACCACAAGTCAATAGAAGGTCAAAGCCTATTTCACATCCTCTCTTCCTGATAATGTGAATAGAGAAAATACAAGGAGATCTCCACAAAACGGGTCATAATCACTTCTGAACAAAGGTCAGATATCCACGGCCTCAGGAATTAGGATGACAGCCACAACATGAATCAGGTTGGACGAAGGGCTATCGGAAAGCAAGAAGAAGATGAATATTCTATTCTTTGAAAGACTATCCTACATCTTACTCCAGTAGCGGGCAAAGAGAAGGTTCAAGACCTGCTTCCCCTCAACGTGACCTCGCTCTCCCAAGGTCTGGAAACCGCTAGCAACGCGACAGTCTTAATCCCGAGGAACACGAAGATTCCCTCCAAGAAAGAACATGTGCTCTCTACCTATTCCGACAACCAACCCGGAGTCTTCATCCAGGTTTACGAGGGCGAGCGCGCCCGTACCCGCGACAACAACCTGCTGGACAAGCTCGAGTTGTCCGACATCCCCTCGACCCCGCGTAGAGTTCCCCAGATCACCTTGTGCTTCGCCATCGACGCCAACAACAGTCTCAACGTGACGAGCAAGGACAAAACGACGAACGAGCAAACCACTTTATCTCCCAAGTCAACGTTCAAAGAGAAAAGGAGCCCCAACGATCCCCTCTACCTGCTCGATGAGAGGTAAAGCACGAGCACCCGCGACCCTCCCGTTATTCACGGAAGGCACACCTTCTCGACAGGCTTCCAAAGTATAAAACCAAATCAACGAGTCAACTCCATAAAGCCAAAAGGCAGTATCATATATGGACGATGATCGCGACATGGATGCGCAAAGAAAATAATATGGGAAAGAATCCGAATCCGTCAACTTCCGTGTAAACTCCCGGTCGACCTACGTAACCGTTTGTACGTGAAAGTTAGGATGGAGCGGCGCCTCCCGCAACTGCTCTCCTCTCTAACTCTATAAAACACAAATTGTAAGACGGAAAAGTCAGATGTTATTTGATAAAATTGGTTACTATCTGGGTTCTTTTACCCCTGTGTTTGTGTTCTTCCCGTGACTCCCTTCCAAACCTTCTTCTCCGAGATTCTATCCTCCTTTCCCTTTCTCCCTCCTTTCTGTCGTCTTTCAACTCTCTCACGTCAAAGCATTTCGAGGATAATTAGGATCTTATGTGGAATCCGACGGCGTTACTTTGCGTCCATTCCCAAGTATCATCCTCCATCATATCGTCGTGATTAATAGTTCATATAAAACATCATAAGTCCAATGCCTTTCTCTCCTCTTCATTCATTTTATCATTATTATTCCTTATTATCACTATCATCCTCTTTATCCTGTCCATCCTATTTGATATATCATTCACACGGTCATCTCTCTTCACCTCTTTCCCTCATCTATTATCTATCTTATCCAAATTAATATCATTCCTAAAATATTACCCATCACGTCATCTTCTCTCTTTCTTCTATCTATTCTCAACCTCATTACTATCTGAGATTTCCTCTCCCTCATACTCACTAATTTCTACTTATATATCATTATATCATTAATAAAAATTACTCTCATTATCATTACTAAACCACTCATTATTCTTAGTATCCTTATCATATTCTATCCTATCTATTTTATAAAATCTCTTCATATTTCTGAATTATTCTCCAATTTATTCTCACTGATTTATAAAGTCATTTCCTAGTGATATCATTTCATAGATCCTCCCCTTATTGTAGGATTTATATACCTCCTCTAAAATATCCTACATCAGGTGGGGTTTGCGAAATCTATCTAAAGCTGTAGTGGTTCTATCTTGAAGGAGGTGTCATGGTCAAAAGTATAAAAGTGACATGAGACCTGATAAAGACAAGTCATGTGGGAAGATGATGCATTGGGGTTCCACAAAAAGCAACACGATGTAGCACAATAAAGAAGGCAAGCACTCACAAATGTTTTCTTATAAGAGGTTCCATGGCAAGAGGAGATAACATTTGGGGGGGGGGCAAATGTCAATAGAGATAATGCATATTTTATTGATGTATGTATGAAAAAGAAACGTGTGTCTTTCTTCAAAGGTTTACGTACCAAGTGTGAAATAAGAGTTTTAGAAGGGTTTATATGATTCTCTTAGAGAAATACATGTACTTCTTGACATTAGTTGGTTGTTGAAGCAACTATAAATTGTTTTTTTCATGGGGGGGGGTAATGGCAGAATAATGACCTTAACAAGCTTGAAGGTAGGTGAATTCATGAAAGATAATTCAAGAGAAGATTTCATGTGGTGACACTTTACTTGGAGGAGGATGAAAAATGGATGGTGTTATCTTGAATGAGATATGGGGAAAAGAGAGGACTTAAAATCACCCATTAAATAAGCTAGGTATCTCAAGTGACCAACATTTAAGATTTATTTGGAGAGGGGGAGTTTTATGAAAACTATATGACTTTTAGGTTTCCCTAATGGCCAATAAATAGATGCTAAGTTTTAGTAACCTGTTTTACTACAATCCATGTCATTATGATGCATATTATTATGGCATTCATGTATGTTATGAATATCATGTCGCTTTACATAAGTTATGAATTTTCATGATTTTATGGAAAATTTTAGTACTATATTCTAGAGTTTTCATGATTAAATAGTTTAGGTGATTTAATGTTGAAAAAAATAAGAAGAGAAGAATGAGAAGAAATGAAATCAACTTTAATTTTTTTGGCTTAGTCAAGGTTCAGAGACAAAATAAACTTCATCATCATTTTTTGTTTTTATTTACAAAATAATGACACAAGTTTCATTGAATAAGGCCTTATATTTGAAATTTATGTTTTTTATAAGTTTATATGAATTTATTGTTTATTAGCATGGCTTATGTGGTAGCATATGGACATGCAATAACCTTTGGCAACAACTAAGCATATGACATGTCACGAATGTGGTGACACAACATGGCACCATTGACGAGATAGAACCGCGAGGTCGTCGATTTCACACGGTCTCGTGTCAAAACAAAGTCCAAACTTACCAATTTGATGAAAATTATTCGAATTGAGGGGTATAATGGTAAATAAGGGTCAAATCCACAGGGAAATAAGGAAATTCTTGATGTTTTCTTTGAAATTGATCAAATCGGATGATGAATCGATGGTAGAAATTGGGGAAAATGGTATATTATGAAAGATAACTTCATATCACTTCCACAGAATCAAGAATCATCGAAATTGATCTTGATTTCGCAGAGAAATTGAAGATCGAAGTGGGAGGAATTTCTGAATGTTGAAAATCGCAAAATTGATGAAATTGAAACAAAATTAAACCTTAAATCCTAATCTAAATTGAAATTAAACATGATAGGATGGTAGATTATGAAAAACCGCTTCCACTAATCCCAAATAGCGATCAAATTGACGCGATTAAAACTCTTAATCCGAAACGTGAAGAACACATGACTAAGAGATCTTACGAGGGAGTGTCCACACCGTGGCGTATCTAACCACAAATTAACTCAAATTTTTATGACGGGTTAGGCCCACAAGATAGATACCTTTTGGATGCAACTAGTGGCGGCACCTTTATGAGCAAATACGAAGACGACGCGATGGATCTCATCGAAACGGTGGCGGAAAATAGTCATCATAGTGCGGTGAAACTATTTGGAAGAGGTGCAATGCCGAAGGCTCTCGACACAAAATCAGCAGAAACGGGGATCCTTCTCGAAAGAATCGACAAAATGGTGGAAGTCTAGAACCTATTACTGGACAGACTCAACATCCGCAACGGTTCCGAAGGACTCGCCCCCGTCTCACTCCAAGAGGCGTCACCATGCACGACTTGCTCAAGATTCGACCACGTCGAATTAGATTACCCCGTGATGGCAATCCAAAGGCAAGGGATGTATAGACAAGGTCCATCAGGAGGACCGACTCAACATGGACGACCAAATTATCCAGGTAATTACCCAAATCAATATAATACCCCTATTTTTAACAATTCTTTGCAGAATAATGGCTATAGGAGGAACACCGATCAACCCTATCCTCCACAATACAACGGTCAGCAAAATTACCCTAATCAAAGACCATCGTCATTCGTCCCGCCAACTCAAACACAAGCATACACGCAAGCTCCACGCCAAACCACGCCGGCATCCGACCCGATCCTCGGCGCGATCTCGCAATTAATGGAGCAAATGACGAGGATGAGCTCACGCGTGGACGAAATTTAGGACTTCGTCAAGACGAACGTCCAACCGAAGGCGGACAAAAAGGGTAAGCAAGTAAATTTCATTGACCAATTACCCTCATAGGCCATGGCAAATCCAAGGAATCAAGGAGCTTCGTCGACCCAGACTCACAATATCAACCATGTACACGTCGACGAGGAAGCCGTATAATCAACCCTGGCCATATCAAGCCTTCGGAGTAGGAAAGCTCTGCCGGATCCATACAAGGATCATCCTTTCCACCAAGGCTCAACTGAAGAAAAAGAGACACCAATTATCGTCGAGCAAGACACTGACTCACAGGACGAGGAAGAACAGGTTACGGCTGAACCTAACCCTGACAAATATAAGCCCCATGTGCCTTATCCTCAAGCCTTAAATCGACCAAAATCCAAGAATAGTGAAGCCGATGACAACCTACTAGACGCCTTTAAAAAGGTAACGATAACCATTCCCTTAACAGAAGCCATCAAGCATATCCCTTCCTATGCAAAATTCCTAAAAGGTATATGTACCCCCCATAGAAACCCTAAACGGATCCAACTTAGTGAGACGGTAAGCTCTATTATGATGAATTCCTTACCCGTAAAAAAAAGAGATCAGGGAGCACCCATGATCATGAGTGAAATCGGAGGAATGTCCTTTACTAGGTCCCTAATAGATACATGAGCTAGTATAAACATCCTCCCTAAAGTAGTATTCGACCGTCATCATGTAGGAGAGTAACAACCATTCCTAGTAGATTTATGCTTAGCCGATGGATCTGTTAGAAAACCCCATGGACTAGTAGAGGATGTCATCGTGAGGATAGAAGATTTTTATTTCCTGGTAGACTTCTTAGTGGTCGATATGAAAATGACTAAGGAGATGAGCCAAGCCCCAATTACCCTTCCTAGCTACCGCCAAAGCCGTAACCGACTTGGGGAAAGGAGAAGTTATTCTCAAAGTGGGAGAGCACACCGTGAAGGTCGACATCAACAAGCTAATGAAATACTCTTCACGAGCATATAAAGACTTGGGAGCCATCGACTTTGTCGATGATCAAGACATAGACGAATGCGTAGAAGAAGTAATGATGATCGGCGAGGAAGCAAGATATGAAGAGCTTCCGATGGACGAGCCAACTTTGGAGCTCAAAACTCTCCCATCTACACTCAAGTATGCCTTCCTTGACGACGAGAAAGTAAAGCCGGTAATTATTTCGTCCAAGCTGGACCTTATGCAAGAAGAGAAATTACTGGAAGTGCTAAGGAAGAATAAAGAAGCAATCGGATGGACCCTGACGGACCTAAAAGGGCTAGACCCTTCACTATGTACTCATCGCATCTTCCTAGAGGATGAGTCAAGACTCGTCAGGGAGGCCCAGAGACGACTCAACCCGAGGGTATGGGAGGCCGTAAAAGAAGAAATTCTTAAATGGCTCAACGCAAAAATTATCTACCCCATATCCGATAGCCAATGGGTGAGTCCAGTACACGTCGTCCCGAAGAAAACCGGAGTAACGGTCACGACGAACGAGAAAGGTGAGGAAATCCAGACGCGCCTACCGACGAAGTGGAGGGTCTGCATAGACTATCGAAAGCTAAACTCCGCGACCAAGAAGGACCACTTCCCGCTACCATTCATCGACCAGATCCTGGACCGACTGGCAGGATCAAACTACTTCTGCTTCCTTGATGGATACTCGGGGTATAATAAGATTGCTATCCACCCCGATGATCAAGAGAAGACCACGTTCACTTGTCCTTTTGGCACCTTCGCCTTCAGACGCATGCCATTCGGACTGTGCAACGCCCCCGCAACCTTCCAACGATGCATGACGACGATATTTTCTGACTTTCTTGGCGACAGTTTAGAAGTCTTCATGGACGATTTCTCTGTCTTTGGAAACCACTTCGAGACTTGTCTTGCTCACCTGACGAAGATACTGGAGGTATGCGTCAGGAAACGACTGGTACTCAGCTGGGAGAAATCCCACTTCATGCTACGAGAGGGAGTAGTGTTTGGGCACATCGTCTCGAGGAAAGGCTTAGAAGTAGATAAGGCCAAAATAGAGGTCATCCAAAACCTCCCTCTCCCAAATACCGTGAAGGATTTAAGGAGCTTTCTCGGGCACGTCGGCTTCTATCGACGATTCATCCAAGACTTCGCGAAAGTATCCAAGCCCCTCACCACCCTTCTTTGCAAAGACAAAGACTTCATCATCGACGAATAAGGGAAGCGTGCATTCAAGACATTGAAGCAAGCACTGATCGAGGCACCGATTATACAAAGTCCTAATTGGGACTTACCCTTCGAGATCATGTGCGACGCTTCGGACTATGCGGTGGGAGCGGTCTTGGGGCAACGACTGGACAAGAAGCCAACGACCATCTGTTACGCAAGTAAGACCCTCATCGAAGCTCAAATTTATTACACGACTACGGAGAAAGAGCGTCTGGTGATGGTCTACACTCTCAAGAAATTTCAGCCTTACATCTTGGGGAGCAAGATCATCATCTACACTGATCATGCGGCCCTGAAATACTTGCTCTCCAAGAAAGAGGCCAAACCAAGACTTATACGATGAGTGCTGCTCCTTCAAGAATTCAACTAAGAGATTAAAGACAAGAAGGGCAGCGAAAACTCGGTGGCGGACCACTTATCTCGGGAGGAGAGGACATTGGAGACACATTTCCAGACGAGCATCTCCTCGCCATCTCGAGTCACGCCCCCTGGTACGCGCACATCGTCAATTTCATCGTCACCGGATCGATTCCCGAGCACTGGAACCGACACCAAAAAGATAAGTTCTTCCACGAGCTCAAGTATTATTTCTGGGAAGAACCACTTATGTTCCACCTAGAAGATGACCAAATCATCTGACGATGCGTACTGGAGGAGGAGTAGAGAGACATACTGGCGATGTGTCACTCATCGACGTGTGGAGGACACTTCGCGGCACGAAAGACCGCGGATAAGATCCTACAGAGCGGCGTCTACTAGCCCTCCATCTTCAAGGATGCCCACTGTTTCTACACGGAATGCCTACAATGTCAAGCGGCGATCAACATCTCCAAGCGAGACGAGATGCCGATGCGGCCGATCCTTGAGGTGGAAATCTTCGACCTTTGGGGGATAGACTTCATGGGACATTTCCCATCTTGGTGGCGGTGGATTACGTGTCCAAGTGGGTCGAAGCAATCCCCACCAGGACAAACGACCATCGGGAGGTACTGCGCTTCATCACAGGATGCATCTTCGCTCGATACGGTTTTTCGAGAGCCATCATCAGCGATGACGGCTCACACTTCAACAACTCGCACTTCCGGGCGCTGTTGAAGAAATACGGAGTACACCACCGCATCACCACGCCATACCACCCTCAGGAGAATGGGCAAGTAGAGGTAAGTAATAGAGAAGTTAAATCTATACTTAAAAAGATAATTCATCCAGATGGAAAGGATTGGGCACACAAGCTCCCCGACGCACTATGGGCATACTGGACGGCATACAAGACACCCATCGGGATGTCTCCCTTCCGACTCATCTACGGGAAAGCCTGCCACCTTCCGGTTGAGCTAGAACATCGAGCCTACTGGGCCATCAAGAAACTCAACCTTGCACTGTACGAAGCAGGAAAGGAATGACTTCTCCAGCTCCAGGAGTTACAAGAGTTGAGGCACGATGCATACGAGAACATGGAAATCTACAAAGAGAAGACCAAAGCCTTCCACGAACGACACATCCAACGACGATCATTCCAGATCGGCAACTGACGAGACGAAACCGCGAGGTCGTCAATTTCAAGCGGTATCGCGTCAAAAATTATACCGAACTTACCAATTTGATGAAAATGTATCTAATTCAAGGGTATAATGGTAAATACGGGTCGAATCCACAGGGAATTTAGGAATTTTCAAGAGATCTTTTGGAATTTGGTCAAATCGGACAAGAAATTGATGGAAGAAATTGGGGAAAATGGTATTTTTAGGAAGAAGACTTGAAATCAATTCCACGGAATCAAAAATCATCCAATTTGGACTTGATTTCGCGGAGAAATCAAATTTCGAAGTGGAGCAAAAATTCGTATTGTTAAAATCGCGATTTTAGAAGAAATTTAACAAAATTGAAATGGAAATCCTATTCCAAACAGAAATTAAACTTGATTGGGAGGTAAATCATGCAAAACCGCTTCCACTAAACTCGTTTTGCGATCAAATCGCCGTGATTAAGCTAATTAATCGCGGAGAAAATCAAGAACGCCTCGACGAACTTCAAGCTGCGATTTCTCACTCAATACTCCACCAAATCTCGACTTCTACCCCTCCTTAGACGCGGAATTTGAAGAGGAAGAGGAAGAACTCGAGAGAAACGAGTGAGGGAGGTGTCTAGACAGTCAATTAGATTGATTCTCACTCGGATGTCTAAGAACGACGAAGAACAAGCCTTTTTATAAGGCAAAATTTCGTACCCGTCCGATCGAAACGATCGACGGTTACGATAAACGGTCCATGATGGACCATTTTTGAAAATATCACGATCGTCGGATCGCGGATAGAGGGCCGAGATTGATCTGTAGATAACGCTTTAGAAAAACGCTTCGGATGACGCCCCTTTGATCGCGATCGGACGGCTGAGATGCGATCCGCGCGGATTTAATCTCAGCCGTTATAACGCCTCCTTTTTAGCACGTGCATGATGATCAATCCGGTGGTCCGCGCTCCACGCGATCGACGCGCGTCGATCGATCGCCCGCCAAATCCAACGTTCCGCGCCGCGCCACGTCACCTGCAAAGTAAGTAAGACACAAAATTTAGTCCCACACGAACTTTATTTAATGAAACCGTCGGGTTTATAATACCCGACGGTTTCTAAGGGTATGACCCTTCCCATATAGGGAAGGACAAATACCCCTTTTATATAAGATAAATTATAAATATATAAGATATATAAACGCGCCACGTAGGCGCGCTGCGCGGGTCCGCGTGGCGCTGTCACGTGGCCTTGCGTGCCACGTCGCATCCATGCGGGCCCCGCGCCCCGCGCCCCCTTTTTTATTATTTTTTTATTATTATTTTTTTATTTATTAAAAAAACGGTTAAAAAAATCGAAAAATAAAAATAAGAAAAAAATAGTTTAAAAAAATCCGGAAAATCCCTAAAAAAATAGAAAATTTATAACTTTTAATATATAACTCCGAATTAATCCAAATTTCTTTCATTTGATCCAAAAATTTAATTATCTATTATTCTAAAAAGTCAAAAATTAATAAATAATGAGAGTTTTAAATTTTATTTTCAAAAAAATATAGTTATTTTTTTAAGAGATTTTAACTTAGGAAAATATAAATAAATGTCTATAAATGCTTTCTCTCATTATTTTAACTCTAAAAAAACATCTATAATCTCAAAAATAAAGATGGGTTATTAATTTATTCATCTTAAAAATCATTATTTTTTTAACCCTTATTTAAAGTATTTTTTTGAGAATATAGTGACTTTTCATATAATAATAAAAAAATACATATAAGTATGATAACATGCATGAAAATGAAATCATTTATACTTAAATATGCATCAAAAATCATGTTTTATGCTGTAAATATCGCATGTTATCAGCAACAAGGTCTGGCTCTACAATTCCCACCTCAAACTCTTCCTGGAAAAGCTGCGCTCCAGATGGGATGGTCCCTATATGGTTCTGGAATTGTTCGATGAAGGAGCAGCACTCATCTCCGATCCTAAGACCGGTCGAGAATTCAAGGTGAATGGCCATCGTCTAAAGCCGTACCTGACCTCAGAGCGACCTGCACCAACAGATAAGGTAAATCTGCATCTTCCCGAGCACCCGAGGACGCGACGGTATCACCCTCGACCCATCAGTAGTCTAGGTTTTTATTCTGTTTAGTCTGGCTAAAGAAGTTAAACTTAGAGCTCTTGGGAGGTACCCCAAGATTATCTTACCTTTTAGTTTTATGTTTTTCATTTCAGTTTATTTTTAGACGTCGAAGAACTACATTAGGAAAGGGCGCACCTGCACCAGAAATCCCACAAGCATCACAGACTAATGAGCTTTTCTAAACCCATCTCACCGCACTTTTTATTGTTTTCATGCCATGATTCGATGAGTTTTCACATGAGCATGTAGTTTTCATTGAGGGCAATGAAAGATTCTAGTTGGGGGTGAGGATTTAGAAAAAGCTTTACAATTTTTAAAAATTTTAAAATTCTACCTTCTAAAAAAAATCCTATTTTTAAACTTTGATCTAATCTACCGCACCTTAGAAGTCTTTTCATCTAGAGATATGACCTACTAGAGATGTAGAAGTGAGGACCTTATAGTCCATATGATTATATTTTGAGTAATAAAGCCAAATGATCTAGAGAGACCAATGGATTAGAGTAGTGATTGACTTCTTTGGGGTTGGGTATCTAACAGGCACCAAGGAAAAAGAGTAATCAAGAGGTTGAAATGCTATGGGATTGGAAAGGAGAGTATTTGAGAGAAAAGAATTCCATCCTTTACCTACTATTAGCCCAAACTGCTTAGTATAAAGAATTTCTCGATGCTAAACTTTTCCCTTTAAAGAGTGCAATGATCCATAATCTTTGTAGCACCTATCTTTTCCTTATAGGCATGTAGTTTTCTCTTCCAAAGTAGTCAAGTAGTAAACACCAATTTATTTTAAACTTTGCTTTTGATGATGAACACTCCTAAGTGAACCCACACATCCATCTCACCTTCCATTTTTTCTCCCACATGTGCTTATACCTTCACTACACTTCATTTGCTACACACTCTCTTCAGAAATCCTAAAACTCCTCCACATCATCATTCTAGTCTTCTGAAATGCTTAAAAAAATGAAGAAGAAAAGAAAGAGGAGCAAAGTCTAAAAGAAAGAGAGAAATATGAAGTTACAAGAAGGAAAATAAGTGGGAACATCTTCTACCTTTATCTCTACCTCCACTATCATCTCCACCATCTACCCTATCCATCATCATCCACCTCACTTGGGAGTATAATCATCATAAGTGGTACCTTCTTTGATTTTATAATCCACTTTGTTTTATCAGCATATTTGCTTTTAGCCAAGTCATACCCTTAGAAATAATATTTTTTATTTCCTTCAGCCTCCTCACACGATGCATCCAAAGATAGGAATCCATTTGAATTGCACTCTTTTAAGGAGGAAAGCGAGTTGAGGGGAATTCTAAGTACTAGGTAGCCTCTAATTTGAGGGAATGAATGATGTGTTTATGGAGAGGGTAAGGAATTACATCCACTCATGAGAGAGTAAGTATATTTTCAGCACCATAGCACCATACCTTGGATAGGCTCACCTTGAGTACAATCAAGAATTAGACTTGAGCATTAGCCGATGAGCACTACCCTAACATGCACTAAAGAAGTCAACCTAGAAATGGAATCTAGATCATTAGGGCCTACACTATGAGGAAAACGTGATCATACATTTATACAATTCACCCTTTTAGTAGTAGGGTCAAAGGATGAAAAGACTTTCTAAGGAGATCATATAGTGAATTGCTAAGAGACTAGCACTAATTTAAGTTGGGGGGTGTGATAACATGCTATATTGACATAATAAAACATGATTTTTATTGCATATTAAGGCATAAAAGATTTCATTTCCATGCATGTTATCATATTTATATGTATTTTTCTATTATTCTATTGAAAATTCATTATAATCTCAAAATACTTTAATTTAGGGTTAATTTTGATAAATTAGAGTTTAATAATTTGATAACCCATATTTTTCTTGAGATTATAACTGTTTTTAAAGTTAAAATAATAAGAGAAACAAATTTTATAAACATTCATTTTATTTTCTAAAGTTGAAAATCTTAATAAATGAATGTATTTTTGAAATAATAATTGTAACTCTTATTATTTATTAAATTTTAATTTTTAGAATAATAGATAATTAAATTTCGGATCAAATGAAAGAAATTTGGATTAATTCGGAGTTATATATTAAAAGTTATAAATTTCCTATTTTTAGGGATTTTTTCTGGATTTTTATGAATTTATTTTCTATTTAAATTGACTAAAATATATTTTTAAAAATTGCAAAAAGCGATCTTTATGTGTGCGGGGCCACGCGAATGTGACGTGGCACTCCAGGCCACGTGGCAGCGCCACACGGGCCCACGCGGCATTGATATATATTATATTATTATTACTATATATATAAAGTTCTTCAGCCTTGCCTATATGGGAAGGGGTAATCGATCGTATTAAACCGTCGAGTATTATAAACCCGAAAGTTTCCTAAAATTAACTCCGTGTGGGACTAATCCACACGCCTTATATATTATGCATGTGACGTGGCATGACGAGGAGCACCGGATCAAATGGGCGATTAATCGACGCGCGTTGATCGCGTGCGCCCGTGGTCCACCAGCGATGATCAAGACACGTGCTGAATTAAATGGATTATAACGGCCGAGGTTTAATCGCGCGGGACGCATCTCGACCGTCAGATCAAGATCCAATGGGCGCGATTGAAGGCGTTTTATAAACGCATCTCTAACGGTCGCATCTGGACCGTCCATCACGATCAGAAGGCTACGATATTTTTGAAACGGTCCACGATGGACCGTTCCATCGTAACCGTTGATCGAAATGATCGGACGGTTACGAAATGATGCCCTATAAAAAGACTTTTTCTTCATCGTTTGTAAGCATCCGAGTTGAAATCAATCCAATTTGATCTGTTTAGACACCAATCTTCTCGAATCTCTCGATTCCATTGTGTTCTACACCCATTTCCGCACTCACGGAGCCTTTGAAATCGAGATTTTGCAGCGTAAATTGGAGGAAATTGCAGCTTGAATATGCTCTTCGCGTTCTTCGTGTTCTTCGTGATTAATCAGTTTAATCACTGCATTTCGATCGCTAATTGGAGTTAGTGGAAGCGGTTTTTCCTAATTTACCCTCCTATAGTGTTTGATTTTCGTTTAGATTAGGATTTAGAAATTAATTTCATCAAATTTTACCTAAAATCGCTAATTTTTCGTCTAAAATTTTCTCTCCACTTCGAATTTCGATTTCTCCATGAAATCAAGTCCAAATTCGATGATTCTTGATCCCGTGGAATCGATTTGAAGTCTTCTTTCTCAAAAAATACCATTTTCCCCAATTTCTACCATCAATTTCTTGTCTGATTTGATCAAGTTTGAAGATTATGTCAAGAAATTCCTTAATTCCCTGTGGATTCGACCCATATTTACCATTATACCCCTCAATTTGAGTGAATTTCCTAAAATTGGTAAGTTTGGAATAAGTTTTGACGCGATACCGCATGACATCGACGACCTCGCGGTCTCGTCTCGTCAATATATTATGAGAATTTTATGAAAAGGTCATATACTAAATGTTTATAAATAGGAGGAGAACGACCATAACTCTGTGTCTGTGTAAGCCTTATGAGAATTATCTCCTTTCTTCTCTTTCTCTCTTAATGAATACCTTTGAAGAGGAGATTCAACCATCTGGTGGCCGTTAGATACCGCTAGAGGATAAACATTTGAATAATTTCAATAACTCCAAGTGATTCGTGTATATTTCTCATACATAGTACATGATAGGATCATTTATTCTTGGTGTGTTGGTGTTTTAAATATCCAATTCAATGTATTCCTTTGTGTTTGATGTTTTGATCAAAATTTTAGAAGACTTATCAATGTCAAATCCCAAAAATTAAGTGACCAAATACCATTCTTGAGAAAGGAAGGACTTGGCTATAATCCAATCAAGGTCAAGGCTAAGAAAGTAGACAAAGAGAAACAAGATAAAGAATGTAGCAGACTAATTTGACAAAATGAGGAAACTAGATTAAGGAAAATGAATAGGGAGTATAAACTAGATAATAAGGCTATTAATGATTATCATTTGATCAAATCAACCAACTTGATATGAACAAATCATTATGATTATATCATGGCCATTGGATTTGAGATGGAGCACCGAGATTTTGTCATATTGACACATGAAGGTGAATCGCTGATGGATTTCATTTTTCGGATCTTTGTTTGAAGCCTCAGATTGCACCACGTACATCAAAGGAGGCCATCAAGCACACTAAATTTGAACCATTACAATTCCCCAGATCAATGGCCACGATTGGATGAAGCTTAAGTCTAAACATCACCATATAAGAGATAGCCATGTAACCCCCTCTTTAAGTGAAATCTATGTGCTTAGATTAAATCTCTCTCTTCATGTTGATCTAATGCTCGTGATGCTGCCACATCACTTGATATGACATAACATGTGCCTCACTTGTGTGCCACATGGGGCCCTTAGGCATCGTCATGTGTCGCCTCATAAGCATGCATGTCATGTTAACTGGCACATTTATGCACACTAAAATAATATTTTTAAATGATTTTAATTGAAAGAAATTAAATAAAAATTCAAATAAAATTAAAAAATTCTAAGAAAATCCCTTAAAATTAGAAATTTTATAATTATCAAAATATAACTCCTTTTTAATTCTTTTTTTATCATGAATTAAATAATCTATCATTCTATGAAATTTGATTTAAGAAATATCAAAAGATTAAATATGTAACTAAAAAATTTACGACATTCACTTAAAAAGTAAGGGTACATAATTTTAGAGTTTATAGAAAAATAATTTTCTCTCATTATAATACATTTAAATCTCAAGAAAAATCTCAAATAAAATCAAAACAATCTACTATAAAATTCAAACTCATGATTTATGCATGATTAGCCTTTAAAATGATATATTTGAAATTTTTGATAGAAATTGTATAGAATGATGATAATTCACTTCAAGTATGATAACATGCATAAGAACGGTATGAATTATACCTTAAAATGTAATAGTAACTATTTAAATAGATGTAAATATTACATGTTATCAAGCTTCTCTCTTGATTTCCTCCCTTATTTAATTTTAGTTGGTATGTGATTTGATTAGTTAGAAATATCTTTGAATTATCTTTCTAAATATACTATTTTACTCCAAAGCCCCAACCATTTTCATTTTCCAATCTAACTGAAATTGTTAGAATGTCAAAGATGCTCGACCTTTAAACCTAGTGTTTTGTGGATTTGATCCTTAGTCATAATTATGCTTAATTAATCATCCATGTATGTGAGGTAGAAATTAATTTTGGCATTTAATTTCATGTATTAAATTACTCATAAGATATTTTCCATCTTAGCATCAAGGGTGAACAATCCCATCTTGACCACACAATCACCTTGAAGTATCTTGTTTACTTCAAGCTTTGAAAATTTTGAGTCTCATACTTAGAGATTCATAGATCATAGTAAAAAAACACAACTTCCCTCTACAAGATATCTTAGGTGTCTTCATTATAAGGATCCCCTATATAACTGTGACATAACTCAACCTATTTGGTTTTTAGGTTTAATACTATCTAAAGATTCATATAGACCAATTAAGTGAACTCTTTCTCCAAAGAGTACTCAATACCCCTCCTCAATGTCTCCACACAAATGTTCAATTCATCAACCATCCTCATCATATGAACATAAGTGGATATTATTGTTCTATACAATATATGGAGCCCTTCTCAATTATCATATGAATAAAACATTTTGAATATGCTTTTAAAGATGAGTAATCATCATAGCATGATCTCATCATCATTTACCTGTTATTAGATGTATTCTTAGAGTTCATTATAAATACCACATGCATATAATATTGAATATAAATTTACAATAAAATGAACAAGATGTGCACATTTTGATTGGCATATGAGTCACTCATTACTTTTAGGAAATCAATACAAAAAATGTGAAGGATTATATAAAGGTGATCAATTAGAGTGGTATGAAATTTGATTTTTTTTTTAGTTTTTCATCTTAATTTTATGTGCTTATGGAGATCAATAATATATTTAAGTTTATAGTAAAAAAAATAAACTATGAATTAAATTAAATTAAAATTTAAAATTTAGAAAAATCAATATATTTTGAACAGTTTCATTAAATGATTGTTAAGGGAAGGGAAAGAAATTGAATTTTCCCTAATTTCTTCGTATAATTGCTTCTAATTTCTGAAATTTTAAAATGATGCCCCTTGTGGAAAAATGTCCCTATCTCTCCTTATAGATTATTCACATATAAAAATTTCAATGCCTCCCTTAAAGAAGAAAATAAACTATTCTTTCTCTTTCTCACAAGATATATGAATGAATTAGCCCACATGGAGTTGCCTTTTGTAAAAAAAATCCTCTCTTTCTTTCTCTTGACTATCACATGGTATATAAATTCTTGGAGAATACCAAAATAATATCATTACTATTTTCTCCTTGAGCAAAAAAATACTTATCCTTTCATGCCTGCCACTATCTTCGACACATCACGTCTTAATTTCTTAATAAAAAAATTATGCATTATTCTAGATAAGCTATCATTTAATTAATATTAAATGATTTTTTTTAATTTAATTAAAGATATTAATACATCCACTTAATGGTTAGCGACCAAATTTGAATTCGATAATGATGGGTTGACTAATTAAAATTCAAAGGCATAAATATCCTCTACTAATTTTGATGTGTAGAGGGCAAGGTTCCTTTTGAGTCACCCAAGTCTTAACCCCCTCGTTGGCATTCCATTCCCTCGTAGATTTGGAGGTTGAATTTTTCTAGAGTCAAAGGGCTTAGCTACTGTTAATGAGAAGAAGAAGAAATCAAATTCAGTTAACTCTTTACTAAAGCCTGATGCATGCCTAAAGATACTACACCATGAACTGCTCCCTCTCCTTGATTTATATGCCTAGAAATGCTCTCTCTCTCTGTCTCTCTCTCGATTTCAAACAAATTGGCGATGAGAGAGGAGAGAGCGAGCACTGCTAGCAGAAGGCAAAATTGTAGTTTACGCAAGAATTTCACAATTAGTGTCCGATTTGAGAAGAAATAGCTCTAGCTCGTGATAACATGCTAAATAGACATGATAATACATGATTATGAATTTTGAAAGTTATGAATTTTATCATTTTAGGGATTTTTTGGATTTTTTCTGAATTTTTTTGATTTTTTTTATTTTTAACAAAAAATTTGGGATTTTTCTAAATTAAAAATTGAATTATCTAATTTAAAATCGATTTCATAGGTGCGCAGGTGACGTGGCACAATCTGGAGCGTCCGATCAAATTGCGATCGTTGATCAAGACAAGAGGTGACGTGGCAGCACGTGGAGCGTCCGATCACGTGATTAAATCGTGATCGTCACTTAAGACGGGGGGTACCTGGCGCAATCTGATTCGTCGGTGAATCATTTTTAAACGATTTAATCTCAGTTGTTGATTTGAGAGGTTATAACGGCTGATATTAAAACCGATGAAAAAAAATCTGAAGCATCAGATCAAAATCCAATGGATGGTGTATGATGTGTTACTTATAACGCGCGTGACGTGACAAAATCTCGGCGGTCAATTGGAGATCAAACGGCTAGGACTTAATCACAACGATTCGCATCTGTGCATTTCATCAGAGCCGTTGATTGACGAGACGAAACTGCAAGGTCGTCGATTTCACACGGTCTCCTATAAAAAATAATTCCAAACTTACCAATTTGATGAAAACATCTCAAATTGAGGGGTATAATGGTAAATAAGGGTCGAATCCACAAGGAAATAAGATATTTTCGAGAGATCTTTTAGAAATGGATCAAATCGGATGATGAATTGGTGATAGAAAATAGGAAAAAGGTAGATTTAGAAAGATAACTCAAAGACGTATCCACGGAAAAAAAAATCACTCGATTTGGATTAGTAATCGCAGAGAAATCAAAGAGGCAAGTGAGATGAAATTTCAAAAATTCGGAAGATTGGAAACTGAAATTAAGAACAAAATTAAACTAAATTACTACACTAAATTAAAAATTGATGATACATGAAGAGAGATTAGAGGAAAAACACGTATTCTAACCCGAGATAGCGATCGAAATGATCCAATTTAATCGCGGGATCGAGGCTTTTCATTCTGCAATTTCGAAAGTGAGCATCGGTGTTCAAGAGACTAATTCTCCTTAATCAATCAACAAAATCTCACTTTTAATCACTCCGTGGACGTGGAAACGAGTCTAGAAGAGATTAGAAGTGAGAGATTCAAGGATGAAGGGGTGTAGATAGATCAATTTGATGAATACATCCGAGAATGTCTTACAAAATTGAAGAACACCTTAATATATAGGCAAATTGGGCGTAACCGACGGATGGCTTTAATCAACGGTTACGATGGAACGGTCCATCGTGAACTATTTCAAAAATGTCGTAGCCATCCGATCCGTGGTGAAGCGCTCAGATGAAGTTCGATGAGATGCGTTATAAAACGCCTTAGATCGGTGCCGTTGGATCGCAATCTGACGATCAGGATGCTCCTCGCGCAATTAAATCTGAGCCGTTATAACTCATGATGAAAGCATGTGCGCTTTAGTGAGATCAGGTGGACCGTGAGTCCACTACATCCACGCGCGATGATCCTTCAATCGGCTGAACCAACGCTCCTCATTTGGCCACGTGTCCTGCACTCAAAATACAGTGTGGAACTTAGTCCCACACGGGAAAAATTAGAGAAACTAGACGGGTTTATTAGGTGCATCGTTTAGAAGGGTTAGCTTAAATTCCAACTACGGAATGCTTATATATACTATAACCCTAATATTATTAGTATATATAAATATGCATGACACGTGTCACCTCCGCGCCACGCAGGCGCTCGCGTGGGTTCGCGTGGCTCTGCCACGTGGGTCCCACACAAAAATAAACCCCTTTTTCCTACTTTTCTAAATTGTTTTAATTACTTAAAAATCAAAAATAAATTCGTAAAAATCCAAAAAAATCCCTAAAAATTAGAAAATTCATAACTTTCAAAATACAACTCCAAATTAATCAAGATTTTTTTCATTAGCTCTGAAATTCAATTATCTATCATTATAAAAAGTCAAAATATTTAAATTACAAGAGATTTAATTTCTATTTTAAAAATACATTCATTTCTTTAAGATTTTAACTTTAGAAAATTAAATGAATGTTTATAAAAATGATTTCTCTCATTATTTAATTTTAAAAAGAACTTATAATCTCAATTAAAGATAGGTTATAAAATCATTTATTTTTTAATTCATCATAATATACCCTAAATTAAAGCATTTTGAGATTATAACATAAAATTGCATGAAATGATAGAAATGCACTCAAAGTATGATAACATGCATATAAATGGAATGTTTTATGTCTTATTTTTCATTACTAATCATGTAGTATCATGTTAAGATTAAATACTAATCGGACGGTTACGCCTAATTCTCGCTATAAATTGAGATGTTCTTCGACATTATAAAGCATTCCAAGGCAATACGAGTAAATCAAACTATTAGACACTAAATCCCTCAAACCTCTTGCTTCCAATCACTTGTAGACTCATTTACGTGTACACGGAGTGCTTGAGAGTGAGATTTTGTTGAGAGCAGAGGAAGAAATTGACTCTTGAACATCAAGGATCGAATTTTCTAAATTTTGGATGAAAAGCCTTGATTCGGTGACTAATTGGATCAAGTCGAGTGCAATCTTAGGTTTGTGATCATGTTTCATCCTAATCTTTCTTCGTATAGCTTTAGATTTCACTTTTGAATCGTAATTTGAGTCAACTTTAATTTCAATTTTTCGTGAATTTTAATTTCAAAAGTTTCTCTCATGTATATTTGATGATTTCTCCACAAATATTAATCCAAATTCAGTGATTTTTTTATTCCATGGATTCATCTTCGAGTATTCTTTCTAAAAATATCAAATTGCCTAATTTCTATTCACATTTCATCGTTCAAAAATATCATCAGAAATTACCCTAATTCCTTGTGGATTTGACACTTATTCACCACTATACCCCTCAATTTGTGTTAATTTCTTTAAATTGGTGAGTTTGGTATTGATTTTGACTCTTGACCGTGTGTTTTCAATGACCTTGCGATCTTGATTTGTCAGCCCGCACTTGCTATTTTCAAATGTTAAACGTGTTGGCTTCTGATCACCTCAAGGAGTACTCCAAAAGATGATTATCAAACTCACAAATGCACTCACACACTCAAAATAGTAAGAAGAATGAGAAATAAGAGATGAAATACACTAAAACCACTCAAAACTCACATATAACTCTCTAGAGGAAGAAAGGAATGCTCAGATGACTTTAGGGATCTTCTAGGGGTCCCTATTTATAGGCTTCAAAGGAGAAAAGCTTGAAAAAAAATCACTCAAATTTTTCAACGCCACCCTCCCGCCGAGTGCACATCGTGGCATGCATATCGGCGAGTGTTATAGTACCCACTAAGATATGCGCACATGTGCGCGCGGGTCCTCTCGAATAGTGCGCCATGCCTTCGCCTACTCATCGGGTGCTACAGTACCCCTCGAGTTGCATGCTACTGGGGTGCACTGGCATTCATCCCTGCTTGCCACTATGCGTCACAGGGGCGCTTGCTCGGCGGGTGCTACAATAACTGCCAAGCTGCACGCTACTGGCGCATTGTGGCACATGCTCTCGCGTGCTACTAGACACCACCTTGGAATGTGCTACAATAACTGTTGAGTGTGCACCATGTTTGCATGCTGGGTGCTCTCCCTTGCGCTCCACGACTGTGCCACGCGCGTCAGCCGTGCACAAAGTGAGAAAATCACTTCCCACAAAACTCTACCTATGAGAAAAGCCATATCCCTCGTTTAGATCACCGTCAACAGACCCTTCCCCCTCTCTCTCTCTCTCTCTCTGTGGAGCTAAAAATAGAAGGCCTTTTATGTGATTATCGCCCACCCAGCTTCATTTGCCCTCTTTCTCACTCTAAGACTCGAGCTTCTCTTCCATCCCTTCCATCCTTTATATTCTCCTTCCCCTTGCTCAGGTTCCTTACATCGTTCTTCTCCATGTCTCTTTTAAATTTTCGTCCGTCATACTGTCATGTAAGCTCCCTTTCTCTCTAACTTTGTCTTTCTCTCTCTCTCTCATATATAATCTCATCATTGTATGTCGCTCATTTTCCTTGTTTGATTCATGATATCTCTACTCTTCTCCTCCTCCTCTCTCTCTCTCTCTATCTTGTGTTTGCAATCAGTATCACCCCTGGAATGTTCTCCTGAGAGTCGTCAAAGAAAAAGTGATGGCAATTAGAAATTTTATAGAGACTGATGTTCGTGCACATTGGATTTCTTTGTGAAGCGACCAAGTTGATCGCACTTGTTCTTTCTCTATGGTGCCAGAAACACAGCGGAGATTGTGAAGACAATAAAGATATGAGTTTCAATTCTTTATTACCAAAACTAGAAAGAGAGAAACTGCCGAACAAGATGGATGGATAGAAAGATAGATAGATGAATAGATATATAGATAGATGGATGGATAGATACATAGATAAATAGACAAATGGATGGATAGGTAGAAAACTAGAAGGAAACATGGAGAGAATCTGCATCATCATCATTGCTTCAAACCGAGTTCTAAATAAGATGGCATTTTCTTGATGCTTTCTTCAGGGAGCAAATTTATAGGATGGTGCACACTCAACATATCAAACAATCTACTAAATTTTCACTCATTGAATTTTCTTTCTTTCTACCCTCAATCTCTATTGGAACCCACATTTTTTATAAATGCAATGGTGATGGAAATTAATGTCCTTCTCTAGAATTATACCCCACAATCAATATCATGAACTCCACACATGAATGTTATTGGTTTTCAATGGATCTTTAAACTCAATTCAAAACCAAATGGTACTATTGGCTAGTATAAAGCAAGACTTGCTGAAAGAGGTTTTTTCCAAAGAGAAGGCCTTGCTGACATGGAAATATTTAGTTGTCTTTACCACAATTGGAACCCTAATTCCCTCAAATGCAATTAGATTTCTCAAATACATTTTTGCATGGTGACTTCCTTGAATCCATCTATATGGAACCTCATGGTTTTAAACAACCTTCATTTCCTTCAGATCTCTGTGAATTAAAAACTCTATATTGTCTTAAATAGGCTCATCAAGAATGTTTTAAAAAATTGACCACTTTATAATTTTTTATAGAAATGTTTGGACAAAAAATTGTTACCTTGCTTTTTAAAATGTGAACGATAAATTTTTCACTTTTTCTTAGTTTATGTAGATTTTATTTTAGTAATTACTCTTCACTCTCTTGGCATAAAAAGATCATTACTTCTCTTCGTCAAAACTTTTGAGTTCATGAAATTGGTCATGCACATTGGTTTTTTTAGGAATAGAGTTAATTCAAAATTCCATAGATTGTCTCCTCCCCCCATTCTAAATATCTTTTGTCTCTCTTAAAAAGAAAAAAAATGCAAGATTGTAAACGTGTTTTGACCTCTTGTATAACCTCCACAATAAACCGTCAACATCAAAGAACAATTAGTCAAACTCTATAGCAAAGTATAGTAGACCTTCAATATTAACAATCACTAGACTGGATAGTGCCTATGCTGTCCATAAAGCTTGCCGACCTATGCACAATCCCATCACTACTTTTTAGGAATATTTCAAACATCTCCTTTTCTATCTCATAGTTGAACCCTTTCATGGACTTCAATTTTACAAAAAATCAGGTTTATTTTTCTTCCTCTTCAATGAAGCTATTGGGCTTGATCACCTATTGATCTCAAGTTGATGTGTGGGTATCTTGTTTTCTCTTAACTAATCTTATATCATGGAGTTTTATGAAATAATCAATTGTTGCACTCTCTAGCATAGAAGCAGCATACAAAGCTCTTGCTAATTATATTGGAGAGCTAATCTATATCTAATCCCTATTTGAAGAGCTTTTAATTCAAATTTCTACTCAACCCTCTCTTTCGTGTGACATGCTAGAGCCAGCTACTTGGCTACAAACCCCATCTTTCATGCTTAAATGAATAAATTACAAATCGACTACCACTTCACTTGAGAAGAAGTTTTTGCAAAGAATGTCAAGATCACCTTCCTCTCTACTAAAGGTAAGCTTACCAACATTCTTACCATGCTGCTCTAAAAACATTGATTTATTTGTCTTAAATCCTAGCTCAATCTTCTATCCAAGATAAAAATTTTTGGTAATAAGAATCAAAAGGACAACAAACTTGAGCCAATTTTAATTTCCAGTTCAATACCACTTACTTGAAATAGCTGGTCCAAAACGTAAGCCAAAATCAAACTCACTATTCGCAATTGTTTGACATAATTACATGATGAAATCAAGAATCATTTATCTGAAAATAATCCTCTCGACGTCTCAAATGGGTAGAAAATAATCCTCTCAACGTCTCAAAAATAATCCTCTAAACAAAAAATTCCTCAATGGGTAGAAAATTATCTAAAAATATCTCACATCTCAAATTGTAAAAATCATCCTCTTTTACAATTTAATATAATCTTTCATTCTTTTTACTCTGTCTTTTTTATATTCTTATTTCTACTAAGTAGAAATAAGGAAGAAGTGTGATTGATTAAGAGAAGAAGAAGAATTACATAAGCTTATATAGAGGAGGGAAGAAGAGAGAGACCCCCTTAATGGGCTGATCATGATGGATTGGATAATATCCTCTCACACTCCCCCTCAAGCTAGAGGGTACCTACGATCGGCGTGCTAGGGGAGTATAGACATCGACTAGGGCATGCGGCAAGAGAAGGGGCCAATATGACACAACCTACAAGTGGACAGCGAAACAAAATATGTTGGCATGGCACGGCTTGCAAGTGACCTGTGCAATAGCAAAGATGTAGACAGGGCTCGACTTACAAGTGGTTGGCCAGGTGTGACCATTTAGGATACTACTATGTAAATAGCAAAGAAGAAATGTTAAATTTTTTCAATCCAAAGCATTAGGATGCTGCATGGATCAAAATTCCTTATTAACTGTATAAGCAATGTCAGGTTCAGTAATTGTAATGTATTTCAAAGCACAAGAAATGCTTTGAAAGAAATGGGGTCATGTTATTCTTATGTTTTTTTCATGAGAAGAATTCACAAAGCACAATGGGTCACTTGGTTTATAATCAATCATATTTGTGAGTTTTAGTAAGTCTGAAATATAATTAGATTGAGAGAGAACAAGTCCGTGATAATGAGGAAGTAATCCAAAGCCAAGAAAATATTGCACTAGTTCAAGGTTTCAGATATAAAGTATGATTTTAGAAATTCAATGATTTGTATATGGACTGATGACTAAAATGTTATCTACATAAATGAGAAGGTAAACATGCTTGAATTTAGTTGTTTTAAAATAAAGAGATATATGTTTTAGGGCTAAAAAACCCTATTTATTGGAGACATGAAATTAATTTGTGAAACCAAGACCATGGTGCTTGTTTCAAACCATAAAGAGTCTTTTAAAACTTGCATATATGTCTAGGAAAACAAGGATGAATAAACCTTGGTGGTTGTTCCATGTAAATGATGTTAGATTAAGTCTCCATGAAGGAAAGCATTAGAGACATCAAGATGATGAAGTTTCCAACTTTCACTAGACATGTAAATGATGGAGTCTTATTTATGTCATCATCCACATAAATAAGAATGTAAACATGTTTGATTTAAGTTGATTTAAAGATTAAACAGGTATCGAAACATATTGGAAAGCCAATATATTGGAACTAACAAAGCTAGTATATTGGAAACATGCAATTGATTTTTGAAACCAAACCGCAGTGCTTGTTTGAGATGATAAAGAGATTTTGAAGCTTGATTCAAAATTAGGATAAATAAACCCAAGTGGTTGTTCTATGTAAACAATGTTAGATAAGTCTAAAATAAAGAAAGCATTGAAGACAGAAATTGGATTAAGTTTCCAATTTTTACTAACCACTAAAGACAAAAGTATTCTTGTATTTGTAATTTCAGAACCTTCTTATTGATTAAAATTTTTTGCAATCATAGGGGCTTTGAATATGATAGTTCCATTAGTCTTAGATTTTGAATAAAAGATGCATTTACAATAACATGGTAGTTGGGTAACCATGGTACAAGAGTTCAAGTTTTAGTATATAATAGGACTCTAAATTCTTGACACATAACATTCATCCAATGTGGATTTCTAGTAGATTGGGGGAAACAAGTAGGTTCAGTGCTTGCTAGTGAGATGAGCAGCTAAGCAAAGGGAAAGAGGATTTTTGGTGGTAAGATTTTTAGTAGGTCTCATAGAATTGAACTTTTTCAAGGGTCCAAAGATAAAATCCATATTTTGCTTATATATCTTTTATGGATTAAAATTTCTCTATAGGTGAGGATGAGTGAGCTAAGGAGTCTTATGGAAATCGAGAATGGTATTGATTGGTGCTTGGCTTGATTGATTTAAAGATGAAGTTTGGAGTGGAGGTGAATTGATTGAGGAACAATTGATGAATTAAGCTGTCAGGGTTGTTATTGGGTTTTGGGATGAGGTTGAAGAAGAAAGGGCTGATGAAGCTGAAGTAGGCTCAAGAGGATAATGGAGAAGAAGAGGATACAAAGGGAGCTGAAGTTGTTGAAGGGTCACATTGGAAGCTATTTCAAAGAGAGGAATTGATAGGAGCCTTGTGAGGAGTAGATGGATTTAAGTTAAAATTTTGATTATTTGGCTTCGTCTAGTCAGTACTTTGAATAGGTTGTTTTCCAAGAATTCCATGAAGTTTTTGAACTTCGATAAATTTGAAAAGGGGAAATTATTTTCATCAAATATAACATGCTGGGAAATATATAATTTTTCTGAACTTAGGAAAGACCTCTATATCCTAAATTTAAAAAGCTACATCGAAGAATTACACATTTTTCAAATTGAGATACAAGTTTATTTCAAAATATTTCTTTGTAAATAGAAAATAGAGGCAAGCAAACGTCTTTAAGAAAGAATAATCAAGTATTGATTGAAAAAGAATTTCATAGGGTGATCTATCTTTTTCAATGGGTGTTGGAAGTCTAGTTGTAAGATTCATGGCTGTGGCTAAAGCCACATTCAAGAATTTTGAGGACTTGCATGCATGAAATAGAAGAGAAACTTGTCAAGGTTTCCTCCTTGCTCATCCATTTTGTTCACATGTGGGCATGATATTGAATGAAATTTATGCCCTCATTTTTTTTTGAAGGGACAGATACTCTCCACCCCAATCCAAATGAAAATAAATGGATTTTATGAAATTCTTGAAGTGTATTTAAAAAAATCATTTTTTTCTTTTCTTAGTGGGTAAGAGTGTATCTAAATAAATCATTTTTAGTGAGAAAAAATCCAGAATTTTATGCATGAATTTTTTTTTTCTCTTTAAGAAATCTAGATGTGACTGATAAGGAGCTCGTTCCCACAGATCAGAATGCAGTAATTTAATAGGCGTGGTAGAAATTCCATTTAAATTTAATTTAATGGAGGTCTGTGCAATTTAGATGAAGAACACAATTCAATCAAATCTTGTCTTGGTAAACGGGATGCCCGCAGCCCAATTTTTCGATTATTTTCTTGAGCACCTTGAATTGAGGATGCCCAAGCCGGAAATGTCGAGTTCTGGCTTATCGATTGCCGGTTCGAAGCAGTAGGAGCTTGTTGGAGCAGAATTTTGTTTCCTTCCTCTTCCTTCAGCAGGCAGTAGACTGCATGAAATTCAATAAATCCATCATTCTCGATTCTTCATTTCTTTCCTGGAAATAAATTTTCAGTAATTTTAGGAGAATTGATCAAGTTCTTGATTAGGATTTTGATGGTTCATGATATTGGGATCGGGAGTGATATGATGCGTTGCTCCACTGCCCGGATACCAAGATCTTCGGTTGAAAATTTCATGAAGTTTTGAATTCACTGTTGAAGTTTCGTGATGTTCTTGAGCCTGTGGTTGAATTCGCCATAGAATTTCCTGAAAATCGCCCTCCTCTATCCGGGGCGTCAAGAATGATGAAAAATCTGCGTTCATCTTTACAAAAAAAAATTGTCTAAAAAATCCTAGAAATAGTTTTTTACTCAAAAAATGGTTTTCGCTGGTCGTCCGTAGATTTCAGGCGTCGCTGATCTGCACCCCGAAGAGCTGAAATGGCTTCTTCTTCGGCTCCGCCTCCGTCATTGCGGCGTCGGCGTTGCAGCCTTTCCTTCCCAATCTGATTCCGTCGGCGTTCCGCTTTTTTTCTACGCCTACGCCTGCTTCTTCTTCTTCTCTCTCGGGGAACTCCCGGGCAACGGCGATGACCCCGACGTTTCCGGGAAGAAATCCCCCGACAACAGATTCCTCGGCTGCCGCGGGACGGCGAGAAGCGTCGATGACGTAGAAAGAAGGGAAACCGCCCTTCTCCTGGCCGCCGTAGAACGTGACGACGTCCTTGCAGCGGAGCTGATTGGCCTTGACGAACCTGTTCCAGCCCTTGGTGAAGACGAAGCTCTGGCTGCTCCTCCAGTAGCAGTACCGGAACTCCCACCGCCGCCCCTCCACGTCCCCGAACTCCAGCGTCGCGCCCTCGGGGAGAGCTTCTATTCCGGGAAAAAAGTGTACGGCGTGCTTCTTGGGGACGACCAGCCGATTCAGCTTTCCCACGTCACTGGGAGTGAGCTCCTTTCTGAAGAGCTCCTTCAGCAGGGCTCCCGACGGCAGAGTCGCGCCCGCGGAGCGCAGAAAGTCGGAGAGTTTGGCGTCGTAGGAGCCGTCCCTGATCATGGCGACGATGGACTCGGCGGAGTGGAGGTTCTGGAATAAGGGCTCGAGCGGGGGGAGAGAGGAGGAGTTGAGGGCGGCGTCGGCGGGCCGGAGCTTTGCGGCGGCGCGGTCGTAGGCCAGGGCGGCGGCGCGGTCGGACTTGAAGGTGCCGAGCCAGATGCGCTGGTGGCGAGCGTAGATCTGAGCTCCCCAGTTCGCGTTCTGCTGGAGGACCACGCCTTTGAATCTGCCCGAGGAGGGTTCCGTTGGCCGAGAACTCTTCGCCGGCGGTGGCGAGAGTAGAAGGGTCGTTTCGGGATCGTCCTCGTTCGGCGCCGCCGTATAAACGTGCTCCCTGAAGAAACCATCAAGAAAAGGTCGTCTTATTTAGAACTCGGTTTGAAGCAAGAATGATGATGCAGATCCTCTCCCTGTTTCCTTCTATCCGTCTATCTATCCATCCATCCATCTATCTATCCATCTATCCATCCATCTATCTATCTATCTATTCATCTGTCTGTCTTTCTATCCATCCATCTTGTTCGGCAGTTTCTTTCTTTCTAGTCTGGGAAATAAAAAATTGAAACTCGTATCTTTCTTGTCTTGACAGTTTCCGCTGTGTTTCTGGCACCGCAGAGAAAGAACAAGTGCGATCAACTCGGTCGCTTCACAGAGAAATCCAATGCGCACGAACATCAGTCTCTGTAAAATCTCCGGTCGCCATCACCTTTTCTTCGACGACTCCCAGGAGAACATTCCAGGGGTGATAGAGAGAGAGGAAGAGGGAGGAGGGAGGAGGAGGAGAAGAGCAGAGAGATCATGAATCAAACGAGGAAAAGGAGCGACAGAAAAAGATGAGATTATCTGAGAGAGAGAGAGGGAGCTTACATGACAGTATGACGGGCGAAGATACGGAAGAGACGATGAGAAGAACGGCGTGAGGAACCTGAGCAAGGGGAAGGAGAATATAAAGGATGGAAGGGAAGGAAGAGAAGTCCGAGTCCTAGAGCGAGAGGGAGGGCAGATGAAGCTGGGAGGGCGATAATCACATGAACGGCCTTCTATTTTCAGCACAACAGAGAGAGAGAGAGAGAGAGAGAGAGAGAGAAGGGTCTGCTGGCGGTGATCTAAACGAGGGATATGGTTTTTCTCAGAGGCGGGGTTTAACATTTGAAAATAGCAGGTGCGGGCAGGAGCTATTTCTTCTCGGACAAGACACTAATTCCGAAATTCTTGCGTCAACGGCGGTTGTGCCTTCTGCTAGCTGTGCTCGCTCCCTTCTCTCTCATCGCCGCCGCGTCTGAACCCAAGAGAGAGAGAGAGAGAGACAGACAGATAGAGAGCCAGAGAGAGGACTTCCAGTCATTGAAATCAAGGAGAGGTGGATTGATCTGATTTCCTGTTGGAATTCCAAGTTCTTGCCTGCGCGGTAGCCGCCCAGCTGTGCTTCACCACGTCAAAACGAGCGGACTGTGAGAGAGAGAGAGAGAGAGAGAGAGGAGCGAAGTGTGAGTCAGATCGGAACATGATCATGCTCGATATTTAGTTGACAGATGGACTCCATTGATGAGGATCATGATCGGATCGCAGCAGCCTGATCAACAGAAGATTAGAGAGAGAAAGAAAGAACTAATCTGATGAGCAATCGGATCGTTGATCAGATCATCAATCCAAGAGGTTCTATGATTACTGATCTGATTGCTGGATCAATCAAAGCAATCTGATGAGTGATCGTCATCAGCATTAGAGCAGGCGAAGCCTCATTGGATCATGGTTTTATTAGACCCGCAAACTATGCTGAATTCTCATTATATCCATAAAATTTGGTTTCATTGACCCAAAAAAGGTGACTCGAATGGGCCCAAAAGAGATTCTCCACATAGAATTTCTTAAAAGAGGGGCCCAAAAGAGCTGCTTTATGGTGTAGAAGAGGTGTTCAAATAGCCCAAGGAGATGTCCCTAGTTGACCTCAAAAGAGTCAACCCTTTTGACCAAAAGGGGAATCTAAATGGCCTAGAACAAATGTCCCTAGGGCACCATATCCACCGCCACCGATTGATGCAAAAACAACAAAATGATAGCCATCGGTGACGGAAGCATTGGTGCCTTGCTATCTCCGACACCGACAAGATTCCCGAAATTATCACTCGGCATCGTGTGGCCACTTTCCAAACATCTACAAACATATATTCTTGAAAAGATGGGACGAGAGAATTCCAAAATCTACAAGAGTATGATGAGAGTTACATGAGCAGGCTCGATAAAATGCAAGAAGCTCTTGAATTGCTAGATATGTGCTTTGAATGATCCAAATCTCTAGGAGCATTCCAAGTGCCATCATGTGGTGAGGAGAGATGGTGATCAAGGTCTGACAGGCCAATTTTTATTTGCTTCACTCAAACTAATCTAGAAATAGAAGAGAAAGATAAATTTTAGCACAAGTTTGGCAATTAAATTTCAAAATATTGAAATCTTGGTTTAAAGAGGGATTTTGGATGCCTTGATCTTTATATTCCCTTTGAAATTATAGATTTTCTAGGATTTGGCCTTGATCACCCATTTTTAGAAGAGAAGAGAGGACTAGAGAAATAAGTCAGCAATGCCAAGCACTTTTAGTTATCATATTGTGAAGATCAAGTGTAATAAGCTCTTGAATAATTAGAACTATGCTCTTAATGTTTGGAATATCTAGGATCATTCTATGTGGCATCGTGTGGTGAGGAGAGACCGTGATCAGGATATGATGGCAAATTTTTTATTTTCTTCACTCAAAATCATCTAAAAAACGCAAAGCACCACATACCCGCATCTATGAGTGTTAATGTGGCCTACTATCCATTAATCTAAGGCATGTGACCATCTAGAACCATTTGATAAACCAAAACTTGTCATGTCAACGTGAACTTATTTATCTTTTTTAACTTAGATGTGAGAGCCCTTGAAGTTCCCTAATGGGATGGTGAATTTACTAGGGGGTTGTGAATTAGTTTATTTTAAATATTTACGTTTTTCTAATCCTTTCTATGATTTCGTTGATTAACCACTTGATTTTTCACTTCACTTGTGCGCCAGATTTTTTTATACCTAGATAGGGTATCCAACCCCCACACCCCCCGCGTCAGTCCCAGGAGGAGACAATCCTCCCAGAGTCACTCCTCACCTTGTTAATCCCCCAATAGCAATTATTAACTGGTCGGGATAATGAGATCAAAGTTCAAACACGAGCTTTCGATCTGACTAACTCATGCTCTCGATTAGCGACCTTACTTCGGTGCCGTCCTTCGGTACGCTACCGCTTGTCTAGTCTCTTCAGGATGGCTCCCAGAGCTCCACGCACCGCTCCCACTCTCTTTCAGGCTCATTTGCCTCTCTGAAGTCTCCTAGCCTTGTCACCGATCCACACACACTCCAAGTAGGTCGCTTGTCCATGATTTAGCGTGATCCTGCAAGGTAGAGAGCAAGTATGCCTCGAGTTGACTTTTCAGTTGACTTCCTAGACTCCTCCCGTCTAGCACCGATTCACTAATAAACTCCCCCTTACCCTCACGGGCAAGTATGACTCACCCGGAGTCAATACAGTGTATCGAGGGTGATACTAATTTTCCCTAGTTCCCAAAATAGTCTAACATGGATATGAAAAGAATACTAAAAACTAAAAACTAAACCAACCAGGAAACCTAACAATTGATAATTGAAATGTAAAATGCATAAGTTGCATAAAGGAAAATGAAAAATAATGAAACAAATTAAAAGAACTCCCTGAAGAACGGATTTGAATTATTCCTTTGACTTTGACTTTTGCTTTTTGAGTTTAATGTTGACTTTGACTTTAACTTTAACTTTTACCTTTGCTTTGACTTTGACCTCTACTTTGACTTTGACTTCTGCTTTGACTTTGATGTTTGCTTTGACTTTGACTTTGACTTTGACTTTGATATTCTATGCCTTCCCACTTAATCTCACCTTGATGAGGTCTCGTAGAGTTTCTTACTAGACTTGAAATGGCTTCTAAATGGCGTAATGACTTTTCGAGTTGTGAATGGTAAAGCCCAATTGTATTGAGTGAGTAAAGAAGATATTACAAGCCTCTATTTATAGAGAAGAAAGAGAGAAAGATAGAAATATAACCCATGTGGGACTAATATCCTTGAGCATGATAAAATATAAGAACTTCCTTATAATGAGTTATATTTAAGACCTTCTAATAAGCTATATGTAACAGGAGTAAACACTAAATGGACTTCAATTCAATCTAAAAACACATTTTACATAATTTTGAATAGATTTTCAATAAGCACTCTATAGATATAGAATCAAACAAAAAAAACTTGAGGTAAATATAAGCATAAATTTTGATAAGCAAAATGAATATAACTTAAAACCTATTTTTAGTTCCACTACAGATTTTACACGGAATTTAAAAAAAAAGATTTTTGTTTAAAAGAAAACAAAAACGGAGAAAACAAAACAGATCTGAGAATTTAAGATATTGAAATCAGCAATAAGAAACACAACAACTCTAAGACAGAGAAAGCAAAAAAAGCAATTTTGATTTAAGATAGTCAGACCAAGTAATATAGAAATCAAGATTGAGAATTTGAAGACCGAGGATCAATTCAGATGGAAGATATTGATAAACAAACTTGATCGATTTGAAAAAAGATTAATTAAAAATCTAAACCAAAAATTGACACAAGAAAAAAGGGAAAACTTGAAATCAAAAGAATCAAATTACAAATTAGTTTAGTCAAACTAGAATCAAAATCCAAAAGGTCATAAACCAAAGTCGAAATCGAGAGCACGGTCCTAAGGAACGCACAAACAAATAAAGAAGAATAAAACACGGTTTTAGGAAGAAGAGAACTCGTTAAAGAGAGCTTCTGTTGGGGAGATAGATTGATGTATGAAAATGCTGCCTCTTCAAGAGATTGCTGAAGAACAAGATGGCTTTTCTTTCAAGATCGATAGAGACCAAGACCTCTTCAAGAGATCACCTTGTAATCGTGAAAGAGAGAGAGTTTGATCGCTCTTCTTTCTTTTTGCTGGAAAGAGAGCGAACCCTTGTAATAGAGAGAGAGAGAGAGAGAGAGAGAGAGAGGAGTGTTGATGTGGGTAAGTCGTGTTTAGGCATTTTTAAGTACCTGAAAAAAATATTAAATAAAATTCAGTGAAAAGAAACTAAAATGAAAATGAAGAGATATAAGGAAAATATAAGTGAAAATTAAAATAAAATAAATGAAAATGACTTATTTTATCAATAAGATTAACATTGATGTTATAAAATGATGGTAACTAAAATATATAAACTAAAATAATACTAACAAGAATACTGATAATGATAATGATATTCAAATGTTTAAATAACATGATTAGAAAATAAGTAATCTAGAGCTTATTCTTAGTGGCGTCCATGTTCCGAAGTTGAAGTGGGCAATCACTTGAGCCGTTGCTACCTGTACTAATAAGGACATACCCTTCTCAAATCATTTTGGGGAAAAGCTGTCAATCCAAGCCTAAAAGCTGCTTAATTTAATATCTCATAAACATTAAGAGAGCACCAATGTAAATTATCAAACTTTGATTAACTAACAACTTTAAGTCCCAACCCATACTTATCGATATATTCTCTCTCTCGTGTAGCCCTACCTATGAGCCTCCTTGCATGACACTCATTGCACATTTTTCACTATTCTCTTTCATTCATCTCACATTTTCACATGGTATCAAGCTTCCAAGATCTTTATTGAAGCCATCAACTTCTAAGGCGGTAAAATTTTCTACTTTGCCACCCTACATTTCTCCAACCTCTAGCCTCCATCATCCTCATGTCAACTCTTCATTTATGACGATTCTCTCTTCCACAAAAAATTAATCACTATGACCCACAAGTCTTCCGTTGCCTTTAACACTCTATGATGCTTACAAAGATCAACATCTCTCTGCATGCATGTATTGGATAGTGTGAGGCGCCTTGCTTGGATGTAGTAGCAACCAAACTAATGGATATTATGTCTCTCGAAATCTAATGATACTTCCATGTCTCATTTATGTTCATCAAAATAAAATTTCTTCTTTGTCATTTGATAACATGCAATTTCATGCACTAATATCATGAATTATATGTACTTTTTTCTCAAAATATAATCATAAATGCATGTTATCATGATTTAAAATGATTAAAATGATAATTTTCATGTTTAAGAGAATATTCTTGATTTTTCATAAATTATTAACATTTTATGAAAATTTAATGGCATTTGATTTAATCAAGAATATAATTTTTTTCATTTAAAATGAATTGATATTATTCTAGATTTTTCTAGAATTTTGAAGGAATTTTTAGAAATTAAAATTATGAAAATCAATCTCTATCACTCTCGATATCTCAATCTCGATATCTTGATATCTCGATCTCGATCGCTCGATCGAGATCGATCTTTCTACTTCCTTTCTCTCTCTTCCTCCCTCTCTCTCTCTCTCTCCCCCTCTTTCTATTTCTATCTCGCTTCTGATCGCTCTCTCTCCTTCTTTCTGTTTCTATCTCGATTCCGATCACTCTCTCTTCCTCTTTCTATTTCTATCTCACTTTCGATCGCTCTCTCTCCTGCGATCGCTCTCCCTCTTTCTGTTTCTCTCTCGCTTCTCTTTCTCCCTCTCTTTCTCTCTCTCTCTCTCTCTCTCTCTCTTCCCTCTCCCTCTCCTTCTCCCTTCTTTCGGAAATTCTCTCTATCCCGCGATCAATCTCTCTCCTCTCTTCCGATCATTCTCTCTTTCTCTCCCGGAATCTCTCTCTCCCATGATCTCCCTATTTCTCTCTCTCGCGATAGAAAGTCTCCGTCGCGAGAGGTGTGTCTTCTCCTCTCCCTCTCTGCCACGATCCCTCTCTCTATCTCTATCTCGCTCTCTCGCGACGGAAGAAAATTTTCCGTTGCGAAGAGAGGCGCACCACCCTCTCTCGTGAGAGATAGGCGTGTGTTCTCTCTTTCTTGTTCGATATCTCCTTCTTTCTCTCTCACGCAATGGTGATTGTTTCCATCTCGCATGAAAACTGTCCTCCGCAGCACCTCCTCTCTTCCTTTTCCTCCTTTCTTCCTCTCCTTCTTCTTTTTTTGCTCATGCAAGCCTCTTCTTCTTCCTCACTCTCTTTCTCGTTCTCTCCTTCCCTCTCCAAATTCTTCCATGGCTCTCTCTACTTCACTCTCTCATGCATAAGCGAGAGAACCTTCTTTTTTCTCTCTACTTCTTCTCCATCTTCTCCCTTCTTGTCTCACTTCCTCTCTTCCTTTGACCAGCAGGAGCGGGTTGACAGGTTCAATTTGAGGAGAGAGAAGATCAGATCAATGGTCCAAATTCATCAAAATTAAAAACTTGATATCCGATGATCCTGATCGAGTTAGGGGTTGAAATTTCGTGGGCATGATCGTCATTTCAAGATCCACGAATCTGTTGGGGCTGATTTAAGTTTCGAGACAAAAAAAATTAGGGTTATGAATGTTTCATTGTGTGCCTCTAGCATTGGCTAGCAAGAAAGAAAGAAAGAAGCAGCGATCGACCATTCTTCATGTATGGAACACCATTTTTAGTGAGTTTCTTCTCTTCTCTTTTCATTCTTCATGTTGGATGCAAGACGCGTAGTCCAGGAAAAATGTACAGGCTTCTCGAAGGTATGTTTTGATTAGAGAGCATCACTAGATGTGTTTTCATCATGAATATTTATATTAGGATCATCTTCTATCCATTTCTTTTATTTTCTTTATATTTTTTTATCTACATTTCCATATTTACAAACCCTAAAAACTATTTTTCTAGCATTTATCAAGGGTTTTCAAATCTTTGAAAGGAGTTTAGAAGCGTTTGATCTGCACATTTCATCTCCGCACACATTTTCTTCCTTTCATCGTTCATCTCCGTTTTCTAAATAAAAATTCTGAAAAAAATATCTTCTGATTTCAATCTCTTAACCTTCCTCCCTGTGGATTCGACCTCGACTCACCAATGTTCTAAATTTAAATATGAATTTGAAGATGTTGACGATGAGATGAAGAAAGCCTAGAATCGTATATGGAAATGAGAGTACATAGTCTCCATATAGAGGAGAAGATAAATGGGCCGAGAGCCCAATACCACTATCGGACACTCCCCCTCAAGCTGGAGCATATAAATCAAACATGCCCAGCTTGGTACACGTGGTGTCATATGAGATCCCGGCTAGACTCTTTGTGAAGACGTCTGCAAGCTGATGCGATGATGTCACATGAGGAGTGGAGATGACGCCGGACATAACCTTGTCTCGTATGTAGTGGCAGTCAATCTCAATGTGCTTTGTACGCTCATAAAAGGTGGAATTATCGGCGATGAAGATAGCGGCTTGATTATCACAAGGCATGGGCATTGGAAAAGGGGATGAAATGTCGAGATCTTCGAGAAATGATCGAAGCCATACCATCTCCCGCGCGGTCTCAGCCATAGCTCGATACTCGAACTCTGTGCTGGAGCATGATACCACCTTCTATTTCCGGGATCGCCAAGTGACGAGGGATGATGAGGGTGAGAGACGATGAAGGGGAATAGCGCCACCAAGGGGAGCAGAGGGAAGCCGATTTTGGAGATAGGTCGGAGTCATGAGGGCGTCTGACCAAAGATAAGATGGGACATGCATCTCCATGAGTAGTGTCCGATTGATATCAAGGAGTTGATGGTGTTTGCGCTCTGCGACGCCATTTTGCTGTGAAGTGTGAGGACAAGGGGTTTGGTGAATAATGCCACGATCAGCACAAAAGGTGCGTAGAGAGGCTTGGACAAACTCAAGAGCGTTATCCGTACGAAGAATCTTTGGCGTAGTGGAGTATTGAGTGACAACTTCCGTGATGAAGTGGGTGACTGTAGTGACAACCTCAGAGCGATCGTAGAGAAGATAGACCCAACTCACACGAGTATAGTCATCAAAAAACTCGATATAGTAGCGATGACCTGAGATGGAGGGAGTATGAGAGGGACCCCAAACATCACAATGAAGAAGATCAAAAGGTGCAGAAGAGGGAATGCCATCGCGACTAGAGTAAGAAGATCGATGATGTTTGCCCAATTGACACGACTCACACACAAACTTAGTAAGAGAAAGCCATGGTAAGGTCTTTTTAAGTTTGTCAAAACAAGGATGGCCTAAACGGCGATGCCACAAAAGGGAGGAAGTAGTAGTAGAGTTAACAAAAAGAGCTTGAAGACCCGATGAGGGTTCATCAGCAACGAGCTCATAGATGCCCCGCTCGTTCTCACGGCCCAAACCAATCCTCCGTCCGGTATACAGATCCTGGAAAATACAAAGAAAGGGAAAGAAGGTAACTGAACAGGGAAGAGCACGAGTGATAGCACTAATAGAGAGAAGGTTAACAGGGAAGTCAGGAACATAGAGGATTTGGTGAAGAGAAAGAGAAGGGGTGACACGAGTAGTACCACGGCCTTGGACTGGACAAGGTCGACCATCGACAATGGTAGCGGGGTGATGGGAGGGGGTAGAGTGATAGGACGATAAGAGTGATTGTTAAAGCCTATTGGGCCTTAAGGCCCACTCTCTCCTCTCTCCTCTCTCCTCTCTCTCTCTCTCTCTCCTCTCTATATATCTCTCACTCTCGTGCATGTAGATGTCTAATCAAACCCTATTTTTGTTTTCCTCTCTCCTATCGTGTTCTCTTTCTAACATGGTATCAGAGCGTCGCCGCCGTCAGCGATAGGAAAACTTAGGGTTTGCCCTAAGACGCCGCCGCCCTCAAGCGCCGCCGTCTTGACCTTCGACGTCGCCGCCATCAGCCGCCATCAGGTGGTATTGTTCTGCGGTCGAGCTGCGTATTGACCTGCGAAACGTCCTGCGGTCATCGTCGCGCTGCGTCGACCTGTCTGATCTGCGTCGCCCTGCCTTGTCCTGCGACGCCGTCGCCCTGCTGCGCCGTCGCCTTGCTGTGCCGGCGCCCTGCCCATCCGCCGTCTTGCCATTGCCGTTGCGCTGCCATTGCCATTGTTATTGCTGTCGCTCTGCATCAATTGACCGTAGTCGCCTTGCTCGCACTGCTCGCTCGTCGCCTTGACCGTAGTCGCCCTGCTTGCCATCGTCCTGAGTCGCCCTGCTCGCCGTCGCCCTGCCCTTCTCCTATCAAGCCCGGCCGTAGTCGCCCTGCCCAGCCGCCGCCCTGCCCATTGCTTTCGCCCGGTACCCACCAGCCTTGCTATCCGCCTCCATCAGCCGCCATCAGCCGCTCTGCTATTCGCCGTCCTGCCTATTAAGCCCGGTTGTCGCCCTGCCTGCGCCTTGCTATCACGCCCGGCCGGTCGCTGCCTTGCCGTCGCGCCACACTGCCCTCTGTCACGCCCTGCTGTCGTTGCCTTGCCCGGCCGCCGCCTTGCTGTCAAGTGCCGCCACTGCTCTCCACATATCCCATAGCTGCCGGCTCATCTTCCTAGCGCTGATCTCCACATGGCCGAGCCTACCACCGTGTCGTCATCCTTTGAGGTCATTCAGCCCTCTCAGCCGACGGGGTTGTCTCGGCAATCCGGAAAGCACTCTATCGTGAGTGCCCTGGCCAAGCCGGCATACGTGTTCGACGGGTCCAACTATGGGCCCTGGAGGGGCGCTTTCGTGGAGTTCCTCAACGCCCATGGCCTTTGGCATCATCTGACCGATCCATCGCCGAAGGAATCGAACCCGGAGTACTTGGAGTGGAGCCGACTGGAGTCCGCGGTATGTTCCTGGCTTATCTCCAGTGTAGCGACACAGATTATGGAGCCGCTCAGCATGACTCGTCCTGCCCGTGCCCTGTGGCTCAAGTTGGAGACGATGTACGCCAACAAGAGCAACGTCAGCCGGACAGTTCGCCTTTATGAGGAGCTATTTGCATGTCGCCAAGGCACTAGGACTCTCCAGAGCTACTATGGATCGGTTGATGCCATCTTCACTAACCTCGAGCTCTATCAGCCACTGGTCTTGGATCTTGATACACTTCGACGGTACCGCGATGAGCTCCGAGCGGGAGTGTTTCTTAGTGGGTTACGTCCTGAGTTGGCCGACATGATCCGAGGACAGGTGCTTGGGGGATCCCGGGTATTACCCACTGAGGAGATCTTTGCAGCCGCACTTCGAGTGCAGGACAACCTTCCCACCTCCCATTCCTCGCAGCCCGTTGAGACTTCAGCACTCATCGCATCAGGCGGGGCTCCCAGGGCGTCTGGGAAGAGCACACCTTCTGGGAAGACCCGGAACTCCTATCCACCCTGCAAGTACTGCGGGAAGCCGACTCATCTGTCAGAGAAGTGCTAGAAGGAGTTCGGGAAGCCTGCTTGGGCCCTGGCTGCCTCTGGAGGTAAGGCATCCTCGACTATGTCCCCGGCGGAGGGATCATCCTCTACCACTACTCCCTCCGCTGCGGGAGCGGTCAGCCTCGCGCTATCTCCCTCGGAGCTGGCCTACATTCAGGCATCACGGGCCTCCTCCCTTTGTCCGCCTGCGGCACCATCAGCCAGTCTTGCAGCACTGACGAGCAGCTTGGTGTCATATGCGGGAGGACAGGGCTCTTCTCCAGGTACGCCGTCTATCTCAACCCCTCATATGACTTCTTGGGTTATTGACTCGGGGGCATCTTCCCATATGACTGGTTTTCCCTCTGTCCTCACTTCCTATCGGCCTGAAACCTCCATTCCTGATGTCCGTATTGCTGATGGTCGCTCTTGTCCTGTCCTTGGCTCTGGCCAGTCCCGTGCCACCTCTTCCCTTCCTCTACAACACGTCCTGTATATTCCTGGATTCCCCGCCAACCTGTTGTCCATCAGTGCGATCACCAAAGCCCTTCATTGTGGTGTGTTTTTCTCTCCTCATCACTACGTCTTCCACGATCTCGACACGGGCCGGAGGATTGGACTGGGCCATGAGAACGGACGAGGCATCTATGAGCTAGTGGCTGACTCTCCATCTACGGGCCTTCAAGCCCTTTTTGACTTTCTGCTTCCTCTAGTTCCCTTCATGACTCTCTTTTGTGGCATTGTCGATTGGGGCATCCTAGTTTTGTCAAACTTAAAGAAACTTTGCCTTGGTTAAGCTTATCTGAGTTTCAGTGTGAGTCATGTGAACTAGGGAAACACCATAGATCGCCGTATCCATCGCGCACTGGTCCACCTACCCATCACCCCTTTGACTTAGTTCACTGTGACGTTTGGGGTCCGGCCCCTCATCCATCTCCTACCGGCGGTTTGTACTACATGGTGTTTGTCGATGACTACACCCGGGCGAGTTGGACCTATATCCTGAAGAGTCGAAAGGAGGTACTGTCTCGGGTTCAGCACTTTCTACTTGAGATTATTACCCAGTACGCGACGATGGTCAAAGTCCTCCGCACAGACAATGCACTTGAGTTTACTCAGACGGCGATTGAGGAACTTTGTCTGGCTCATGGCATAGTGCATCAGACTACCTGCCCATATACCTCGCAGCAGAACGGGGTGGCCGAGCGGAAGCATCGACACCTCCTGGATATGGTACGCACACTGCTACTTGCTATGAGGGTACCTCAGTATCTCTGGTGCGAAGCTGTTTTGACTGCTACATACCTGGTGAACCGCCTTCCATCTGCTGCTCTCGGAGGTGCTATTCCCCTTCAGCGATTGACTCCGGCTGCTGATCTCTTCTCTCTACCACCTCGAGTGTTTGGCTGCACTACCTCTGTCCAAGATCACACCCCTGGCCTATCCAAGCTGGCTCCCCGTGCTCAAAAGGGTGTGTTTGTCGGTTACTCTCGGACTCAGAAGGGCTACCGTGTGTACTTCCCAGATCGGCTCCAGTACGTTACTTCGGCAGATGTGACCTTCCATGAGGACGTTCCAT
This sequence comes from Lemna minuta, assembly GCA_024174645.1. Lineage (NCBI taxonomy): Eukaryota > Viridiplantae > Streptophyta > Magnoliopsida > Alismatales > Araceae > Lemna > Lemna minuta. The sequence continues at coordinate 3,364,813 of CM044102.1, read as the reverse complement.
ACTTTACCTCTACTCAGTCTGGCGAGGATCCCTCCTCCCCATCCCTCCTTCCTTCAGTATTTGGTACTCTGGTTACCGACCTCCCTCCGACTGTCCCGATTCCCTTGCCTGAGACGTCACCCTCTCCGGCATCCCTCCCGTCTGATCCATCCTCTGAGCTGGAACCTCCCTCCTCGCCGCTATCCACTGGTCCGGCTACATTGTCACCACCACCTCCCTCACCGCCTCCCGTATCTGACCTTGACCTTCCCCTTGCCCTTCGCAAGGGCACTCGCCAGTGCACGCAATACCCTATCGCCCATCATGTCTCTCCTGCCCGCCTATCTCCTTCCTATCAGTCCTTTGCCCTTGCCGTTCTAACCGAGTCAATTCCCAAGTCGTATATTGAGGCGTTGCAGGTACCGGCGTGGAAAGCGGCGATGGATGTGGAGTATGCGGCCTTCATCCAGCGGGAGACCTGGACGCTGGTTCCTCGACCCATCGATGCCAATGTTGTCTCCTGCAAGTGGGTGTACTCCCTCAAGTATAATCCTGATGGCTCCATCGCTCGCTACAAGGCGCGTCTCGTGGCTCGTGGCTTTTCTCAAGCCTATGGTCTTGACTATCATGAGACATTCTCGCCTGTGGCGCGCCTCAGCTCCATCCGGGTTCTCTTCTCCATTGCCGTGGATCGAGTCTGGCCGCTTCATCAGCTGGACGTGTCCAATGCCTTCCTTTACGGCGACCTCGATGAGCAGGTATTCATGGAGCAACCGCCTGGGTACGTTGCTCAGGGGGAGTCGTCTGAGGTGTGTCTCCTCAAGAAGGCTATCTATGGGCTGAAGCAAAGCCCGCGTGCGTGGTTCTCGCAGCTGCTTTTCGCGTATGGCTTTGTCTCTACTGTATCTGATCCGACTGTCATGCGGAAACGCACCTCGCATGGATGTGTTATCATGGATGTGTATGTGGATGACATCATCATCACTGGTAGTGACGACGCCGAGGTGGCTGCGACCAAGGCTTATCTGGCTCAGCACTTCGTCACACGCGATCTGTCTCCCCCCAGGTACTTTCTTGGACTTGAGATTGCTTACCGTCAGGGGCAGATGTCCATTTGTCAGCGGAAGTACGTACTGGATCTCTGGAGGAGACAAGGGATGCTGGGGTGCAAGCCGGCCTCCTCACCGATGGAGCAGAATGTGGACTGGTGGGACAATGCCACCGCACTTATTGAGGATGTAGGCATCTACCGCCGACTTGTGGGGAAATTGATCTACCTCACCGTGACTCGCCCGGACATCTCCTATGCGGTTAGTATCTTGAGTCAGTTTATGCGGGACTCCTCGCACTATCCATCCGGGAGGGTGTCAATCGGCTTACGGCGTACCTTAAGAGAGCTCCGGGGAAGGGCCTCTTGTATCAGCGACGGGGTTATCTACACATTGAGGCCTACTCGACTCCGGGGTTTGCTGGTGACAAGGAGGATCGGAAGTCACATGGTGGTTATGCCACCTATGTTGGAGGTAACCTGGTCACATGGCGCTCTCGAAGCAATCTATCGTGTCCCGCTCTAGTGCCGAAAGCCGAGTATCGAGCCATGGCGGATACCACGGCAGAAATGATGTGGTTACGCTCTCTTTCTCACCGAGCTTGGCTTCCCGCCCGAAGGTCCTATGCAGATGTACTGCGATAATATGGCTGCTACCTTCATCGCCAGTAATGCGACGTTCCATATGAGGACGAAGCATATTGAGATCGACTACCATTTCATACGACAGTACGTTGTTAACGGTACCATCTGTACCCCACACGTCGCTTCCTCCCATCAGTTGGCAGACATCTTCACTAAGGCCCTACCAGGCCCTGCATATGAGACCATCGGATCCAAGCTGGGCATGTTTGACCTCCACGCTCCAGCATGAGGGGGAGTGTTAAAGCCTATTGGGCCTTAAGGCCCACTCTCTCCTCTCTCCTCTCTCCTCTCTCCTCTCTCTATTTCTTCTCTCTCTCCTCTCTATATATCTCTCACTCTCGTGCATGTAGATGTCTAATCAAACCCTATTTTTGTTTTCCTCTCTCCTATCGTGTTCTCTTTCTAACAGTGATGAAGTCCCAGTCATATGAGAGGAAGCCCCGATGTGAAGAGGAGAGAGAAGCCTCTCGATAATCCATGATGGTGAAGAGGAAGCAAGTAGAGCAGATGTACCTGACGTGGAGGGAGCCGGAAGTGACGCAAGGCTGGCAGAAGAGGAGGCATCAGTACTCGCAAAACGGCGAAGGGCGTCATACTCGACTGGCATCAAGGTCACATGATATTGGGGAGCAGGGATGTTGGGCGATGCAGGGATGTTAGGCAGAGCAAGAGGAGTCAAAACCGCTAGGGCAGTAGGAGGCTTGCCGAATTTCTTCCAACACTTGTTGGCGGGATGGTTTTGCTTGCCGCAGTGAGGACATGGTGGAAAAAGGTTACGGCCACGCCCACGAGGAGGACGATTGCCATCAAAGCGGGGAGGGATACCACCATCATCACGAGCTCGAGGAGCAGAAATAGCCATCGTTGAGGGAGGAGGCGTATCACTTGGAGCAGAAGAGAGAGGGGGCGAAGGCATACCAGTCGTGACTCGAAGAGAGGCAGAGAAAATGGTAGTGATGCTAGGGACATGGTCACCAGATAGAAGAGAGCCCCTGATCTGAGAGGCGATGGAGGGACGAAGCCCACTAAGGTAGATGCCAGCATAGAGCTCTGCGCGATAACGCTTCAACGTCACGAGATCTGTGGTGGGAGGCTGATAAAGGTCAACCTCTTGAATTAAGGCCTGCATGCAGCCGAAGTGGGCCTGAAGAGAGAGATCGCCTTGCTTGAGAGTGAGAAGAGTCTCGAAGATCTCTACCACACGGCCGATGTTTGTCTGATTGGCATACACTGTTTCAAGGGTTTGCCAAAGAGAGCGCGCCGGCTTGATGCGCGCGAGAGACTCGGCAATGTTCTGCTCGATGCTATGAAGCATCCAAGTGATAATGGCTAAGTCTAATTGCGGCCAAGAAGCATAAGACGGGTCACGAAGTGGCGGAGGGTCCTCCATGAGATGATGATGAAGGTTGTGAGATTCAAGAAAGAGCTCAAAGCTAGAAGCCCATGCGGAGTAATTGTTGCCAGTAAAATTATAGGCAGGTCGAGTAAGTTGTGTCGTGATTGAGAGACGAGGTGCAAATGTCGGTGGAGTAGGAAGCACTACAGGCGGGAGAATCACCTGAGTATCAACCTGAGGTGTCGGGATGTGTGGTAACAAAGAATCGGAACTGGGAGCCGAAGAGTGTGGAGAAGCCATAAATTATTGATGCAGACCTTGTAATAGGATGAGATAGAAGATGTAGGCGTGAATAAGTGCACCATCCAGAGCGAAGCGACAGACGACGTGGAGCGGCGTGCAGCCGCAGAGCGGCGGACGGAGCGGAGCGGGCGCGGTGCGGAGGACGTCGCGTAGCGGCGCACGTCGCGAAAGTGTCGGATAGAGCGAAGTGACGGACGTGGTTTCGACGACGAGAAGGCTTGATAATAGTGATGACGGTAGACGAGGAAGAAGAGGATATTGCGTGGGAGTAGGAAGAGGCGGCTCGCCGGGAATGACGACTGTAGCGTCCGATGGCGGCGGCGGTGTGAAGAGATTATGGCTCTGATACCATGTTGACGATGAGATGAAGAAACCCTAGAATCGTTTATGGAAATGAGAGTACATAGGTTCTTATATAGGAGAAGATGAGAGGAGAAGATAAATGGGCCAAGAGCCCAATACCACTATCGGACAGAAGAGTTGAGCATAAATTTATTTGACACGTAAATTTTTCGCATTTAATGACCATGTTTTTACGCTTATCATCATTCTTTGGATAATGTTTTTCGAGAAGTCCATGAAAGTGTGAAATGTGTAGGAGAATTATGATCAGATCATAAGACAAAGATCACTAGTATTTAAATATAAATTCTAAATATTCATATTTGAAGGATATTTGAGAAGGACATCAAAATAGCCAATAAGTACAACATTATATGATCTCACCCATAAGGTGACGATGGTTGAAGCCATTGGTGTGGAGACACCAAGGATAGATAGTGAGTACTCAATAGAAAAAATATTCAGTAATTGATAGAAAAATATATGATTGATGATTGATGTGTATGAATCCTTAAATGATGGTATACCTAATTATAAATCAATTTAATTCATGTCTAGGTTGTGTATACAATCTTTAGACCTTGAGGATAGATGATTATGCTTTGACTATAACTTATCAATTCCAAGCTATATGATCTCCAAAATGTTAAAGCTTAGATACGACATGAAGTCATGTAAGGAGATTGAGTGGTTGATAACATGCAATTATATGATTATTAATGCAAATTAAGGCATAAAACATTACATTCTTATGCATGTTATCATACTTTGAGTGCATATCAATCATTTCATGCAATTTTAAGTTATAATCTCAAAATGTACTATTTTAAGGGATAATTAAGTATTTTAAAGCATATATTTTAGAGTTGATTATTCCCATCTATATTTGAGATTATAATTGGGTTGTAATGTTAAATAATAAGATAAAATACTCATTTATTTTTAAAAGTTTTAATTTCTAAGAGAAATGAGTGTATTTTTGAAATACAAATTTATTCTCTTGTTATTTATTAAATTTGATTTTTAAAATGATAGACCATTTAATTTCTGATCTAATAAAATAAATTTGGATCAATTTGGAGTTATATTTTGAAAGTTATGAATTTTCTAATTTTTAGGGATTTTTTAGAATTTTTTAAAATTTTTCTATGAATTTAATTCGATTTATTTTGAATTAAAATGAATAAAAATTATATTTTTATCGTGTACTGATGGGATAGATGACATGGCGGGGACAAAAAAATAAGGCTTCACTTGGTGGCATACGAGAATGTCTAATGTCACACACATGTACATGTGCGTGCATGCGAGTGTGCGCGTGTGCGCGTGTACACGTGTGCGCGAGTGCGCGATTAATGAGAATAACCACCCTTTTTAGGATTTTTTTCTACCTCATTAGTCACACATTAGCTATATACCCCTCAGATTTCAGTTATTTTTGTCATGTGGGACTATTTGAGTTTCTTTTTATGCACATGTGACGTGGCCAAATTTAGAGCGTGGGATCACACGATTAAATCGCGATCGTCGATTTTAACTTAAAGCGGGCGGTAAATGGCGTGTAACGATTCGTCGACGAATTGTTTAAAAACAGTCTAATCTCAACTGTTCATCAAGGATTTATAACGGCTGAGATTAAAACCATTCGATGGACTCCCGTGGACACGTGGATGCATCTAGAGCATTAGATGAGGAGGACGCATCAAGTGAAGAAATACCCACACATTTCAAGGTCAATTAACAATCATTCAACATAAATATAGAAGAAATGCAAAATCATCCTAAATTGGGTGAGAGGGATTGAGTTCGGCCAAGAATAAGGCCTCATAAGTAAAAGAACAAGAGAAATGGAGGAAGGACCTTTATAGGATTTGTGGGCTTTCAAATGGCCTTAGAAGGCAATTTAATATGCATGCCATCTAATCTAGGAGTCAAGAGTAATATTCTTGTGACATGTATCCTAAAAAATAAGTTAAAACCCATAAAAATTATCGCTAGCATTGTGGGCTACCCAATTGAACATTTCTAGGCTATTAGACAGTCTATATAGTGTCAAGTCCTACGATCAAGCATTTTGAATGAGATCAAGTATCACAATCCATTAGGACTATGGGATCTATGCTTCAAACCAGGGGGGCCTCATATGCATGCCAGGTGTTCTGCTCAATTCATAAAGAAATCACTACGAGAAAGAACAACCATTCAATCTTTGATGAAATCTTCAGATCATGATGGGAAGAGAGAGAAAGCCATTTAAACCAGGGAGTTGATCTGGTTTTGATGGAGATCAATTCTCAAGATGCTACCATATGTCCCATGCAATGCACTCATGGCCCACTTCCAACACTAGGTCACGACCTCTATCTCTACCATAAGTGAAGATGAATGCCCCCCATTGATTACCACACCCGATGCTTCATATTTTGTCACATCACATGACGAAGAGAGAACAGTCCCACAAGGGGACAATTCACGATCTTAAGATATATATTTTAAAAACTGAAATTATAATACCAAAAAATCCTACAAGAAAAATATCACTAATTGCTATTGTAACCTTAATTGTGGTGCAACGTAGGCAGTGAACTAGCTCCATGTGCTCACGCTTCGCCCTAAAATAATATGTATAAATATTTGCATACTTAAACTCAAGAAAATTATAATTTATAAACTAAAAACACTAGTGGATGGAGTAATTTAATTTCTATACCTCTGTAGGTCAATCCTCTAGGATTTTAAAGTAGTAAAATAATAATTTAGGGAGAAAATATAAAGGAGAGAGATGTATCTCACAAATAAATTATGAGAGTTGACCAAGAGATGGAAAAGACTTGGTTGCTTTTTATATTTGTAGTAACGATCCGTAAAAAGCATGAATATATAAAATAGAACCTTGAGATTATCAGTATTAATCTAAAGAATATGTGATAAAAAGATAAGCTGTTGGGTTCTAAGGTTAATAAACTTTTTGAAATTTTGATTAAAACATCAAATGTAATGGGATATATTGAATCGGATGTTCAAAATATTGAGGCACTAAGAACAGATGATCCTATCATCTAGTATGTGTGAGAAAACATACTTACAGGGTTCCCTTGAAGGGGTTCTTGTAACTATTTACGAAAAATTCACGAGATTGTTGAATGCACATGGACACACGTCAAAGAAAATTCCAAACTCACTAATTTTAAGAAATAATCACGAATTAAGGAGCATAGTGATGAATAAGGGTCTAATTCACGAAGAATTAATGTATTTTCAAAGAAATTCTTAAAATTTGATCAAATCTGACAATAAATTGAGGTGAAAAATTAGGGGTTTTCGATATGATTGGAAAGAGAACTCAAAGACGAAACTATAGAATCAAAAATCACTTGATTTCTATCAAGTCCTGCGGAGAAATCAAAGAGCAAAAATTAGATAGAGAATAGATCGCGAAGAGAGAGAAATCCATAATCAAATATAAAATTAACTTAATTTATGATTCTAAATTACAATCTGATGATACATGACAAAAGATTAGGAGGAAAACATAAAATCTAACCTAAGATAGTCCTTGAAATGATCCAATAGATCGCTGGATCAAAGGCTTTTCATTATGCGATTTTAAAGATTCAAGAGGTGAAGTCTCCCTATTCTTTTGACGAAATCTCACTTTCAACCACTCGTTGGATGCGGAAATGAGTTTGGAAGAAGAAGAAAGCGAGAGATTAAAGGATTAAGATTTCTAAAAATTTTGATAGCTCGAAACATCCAAGAATGATTTACATCGTCGAAGAACATGTCAATTTATATAAAGATTTAGGCATAACCGTCGGATCAGGATTTAATCTTCAATCAACGGCTCTGATGAAACGCATATATGCGAATCCTTATGCTTAAATCGCGTCCGTTGGATTGAAGATGAACCACTTAGATTTCACCACGTCGCGCGTGAAGAAGAAACGTGTGAAACACTCGTCGTATGATCTTGATCTGACGATCTCGATGCATCCACATGTCCATCGGGCGGTTTAATCTCATTTAATCTTAGCCGTTATAACTCCTCAGATTAACAGTTGAGATTAAAACGTTATAAAATGAATCGCCGCCCAATAGGAGTGCGTCGCGTACCTCCTCACTTAAGTGACAATCGACGATCACGATTTGAATCGCTCGATTGGCTGCACCACATTTCCGCCACATCACCTGCGCATCAAAACAGAAGCAAACAGTCCCACATGAAGAAAATTTTATGATTCGATGGGTATATAAGTGTTGTGTAATTAAGGAGGGTGCTTTCTTATTAATGACATACGCGCACACATGTACATGTGTGTGACACATGGCATTCTGATACGGCGACACATGGCGTCGCTGTTTTGTCCTCGCCATTTCAGCTGCCACGTCACCACGCAATAACAAAATTATTTTTTAATCATTCTAATTCAAAATAAATTGAATTAAATTCATAAAAAATTTATAAAAATTCTAAAAAAATCTGTAAAGATTAAAAAATTCACAACTTTTAAAATATAACTCCAAATTAGTCTAAATTTATTTTTTAGATCAGAAATTAAATAATATATCATTTTCAAAATTTAAATTTAATAAATAAGAAGAGAATAATTTTTTAAATTAAAAATATACTCATTTCTCTCACAAATTAAAACTTAGAAAAATAAATGAGTATATAAAAAGTATTTTCTCTTATTATTTAACATTAAAATCAATTTTAATCTCAAATATAGATGGAAATAATCTACTTTAAAATATATTCTTTAAAATGTACAATTATCCCTAAAATAGTGCATTTTGAGATTATAACTTAAAATTGCATGAAATAATAGATATGCACTCAAAGTATGATAACATGCATAAGAATAAAATTTTTAATGCCTTAATTTGCATTAAAAATAGTATAACTCCATGCTAAAATTACATGTTATCACTATTCAAGTGTTCAGCCTCTAGCGATATCCACACGGTCTTTGGATTGTTAGATCTCCTCTACAAAGCTTTCATGAAGAGAGAAAGAGAAGAAAGGAGAGAATTCCTACAAGGCTCTTATGGACACCTTGAGCTGTGGTTGTTCTCCCCCTATTTATATACATTGGGTATGTGAATTTTTCATAAAAATCCTCATAATTATATCGTTATCCACTAACATCCATAGACCTTATATGTCTGACCCTTTAGGTCCATATATCTCATTAGTTAATAACTCTATAGACCAAATAACACCTTATTGGTTAACTTTAATTAATTATCCATATTAACATAGAGATTAATTAATCAAGGATTGATTTAACCCAATCAATAGATTGAGTTGCCCGTCCATTGGTGCCAACCTACACTACGTACTCTAGGAGATATAAATTATGTAAGAACTCCCTTATGGAACCTTTTCATCATTGATTACCATGTATGTATATCATTCATCCGTATGAGACTCATGAATGATTTAGGGTATGGTCAACTTTCAAACCCTAATCGGTTACTCAAGTTAGTAATGATGCGTGTAGGAAATCATTAGGAACTCCTCTAATATTTCTACTACCTTGGCCAAAGATTTAATCGCATTTCATTCCTTGAGTTAATCCCCTCAGATACCAAGGGCAGATGATCCCATCTTGATCATAGAATTATCTTAAAGGACTTCATGTCGTATATAATATATGAAATTTTAGATATCTCGTGACGAGGGATAGGTAAGTTATAATCAAAACACATATTTCCACCCACAAGCTGTATTTTGCGTCCCAAGTCAAAGGACCACATACACAACCATGATATAAATTAACATGATTGAAATTTAGGTATAGTATCATTTGAGGATTCATACGGATCAATTTAGTGAACTCTTTCTTCAAAGAGCACCCACTATCGATACTTAGTGTCTCTACATCGATGGCTACAAGATCAACCATAGTCATTGATGAACTCGATCGTGTATGCTTTTCGTCATTATTTTGCGTCAATTTCATGCAATAAAGTATAGTTCCTTATTATAGTGTCATCAAGGGTCTAATCTATAGGGACCTAAAGTAATGAGGTTATGTGTTCAAAAGAAAGATGAGGGCGTAGGAAAATGTGTGAGTTGGAATGAAGCATGTGGAGGTGAGTATGAGAGATAATTTTGAGTTTATCTTAGAATTAAGATAGAAATTAAAAAAGAGATGAGATAATTATATTAATAGAGATGAAAATGGAGATAATATGATGGAAAGATAAGAAAATAGATGGTGGTAGCAATGGATAAATGCACGACAAGGGTGAGAGTAAGATATGCACGCGGAAATGATGTCAAAGCTACTATAATAAAAGAAAAAAAAATAAAAAAATAAAATAAAACACATGTCTACTATATATGGGATGTTCCCAAGCAAAAATTCAATCTAGATCTTTGCACAAACCTCGTTGGTGCGCGCGTCTTAGGCCGGATGATGCTCGATCTACTCCGATCACGATCTTTGCTTGCTCCCTTCTCCACTACAAGATTGAGCATCAAGCAATGCTCCTCCTTGGGCCTTGACCTCCTCTTCCTTTCTTTCTGGTAGCCTGATGCTAAGAGAGAGCCAAAAAAATGCAAAAAGAGAGAAAATGAAGGCTTTTATATGTGGGTTCTCAGGGTTTGAGTGAAAAGAGGGGTAAAAGAGTCCAATTATTAAAATCTTTTTTTTCAGCTCGATTCTTTGATCCAAGGATATGCATGGATAAAGGGTTAAAAGATTAATTTAGAAATAAAATTTCAGCTCAAAAATCTATCGAAATCATGAGATATCATGATTTTAATTTACAGAAATATTGGCCGTTAATTGTGGTCATGCGGAGTGGCATTTTTGTAAATTTATAACTTAAAAAATCAGAGAGACATTTCTATAAATTTTCACTTAAAAAATTAGAGGGGTATTTTTATAATACCCCTCTAAATTTTTTCTAAATTTCTATTTCAAAAATTGGAGTGGCATTTTCATAAATATGCTCAAAATCGGAATAGTCCCAAAGAAATTTAGAAAAAATTCTAGAAAAATTCTAGAAAAATCAATTAAATATCTCACAAAATATCTCACAAAACAACTCCATTAGATATAACTTAGAAATTGAATATCTCACAAAACAACTCCATTAGATACAAACTTAGAAATTGAATACCTCACAAAGTACAACTCCTTTTTCTACTAAAATTTCTCCATTAGATCAAGAATTTAATCCTCTATCTTTTCATAAATAAAAATTTAAAATCATGAGAGAAAAAAAATGAAGGTCTCATTAAATAAAAATTAAGTTTGGTACAACCTCCTTAAAAATAAGGATCATAAAAATCAATTGTTATTCACTCTAAATCAATTTTGGATTATCCTAAAAACCTTATGATGATTCCTATACTAAATCCAAACCTCATGTAGTGGAGAGTGGTTTCCACTTATCGTCATTCATATCCATGCTTTCCTACTTGCATACTACATCCCTACATCCACATAACTCACACAAAATGTGAGAATTCAACCACTTGACTTTGAAAGAGTCAAATGTGGTTAGTCTTACAGTATAAGTAATTAAAAAGAATGATGCATGATAAGACATATTTATTTTTTTACAAAATTAGCACTAAATAGATGTAAGTTGAGAATATGAGTGGAATGAAATGATGAATAAAAAATATTCATAAAAACATGATAACGTGCATTATATTTACAAGAATTATGTGTTAAAACCCATTTATAATGATGAAAATGAATGTATCAATGACACGTTATCACTCATCATATGAGTTGGATTAGATATCGTTATTCTTTCTGATGTCCTTCTCGAATATCTCACGAATAAGAATGTTTAGAACATATGTTTAAAGAGTAGTGATCACTGTAGTATGATCTCATCATAGTTCACTTAGTCATTGCATATGTTCATGGACTTCATTTCAAACATCACACAATAATGATAATGAATAAATTTCATTTCAATGAACATAAACGAGATACATGGAAGTGTGATCGGCTTATAAGCCACATAATATTTATGAAAAAGATAAGAAATAAGGGGAATAAGAGCTTCAAAAGTATAATGAACAATGTTGGAAGAGGGGAGAAGTGATTGCAGAGATTTTGGATAGAAATAAGAGTAAAATAAAATGGAGAAGAAGAGAATGACTATGGATAGGAAACATAAGGAAGAGAGATAGAAAAGCTAGTAAATTAGACAAAGAGACTACACAGAAATATGGAGGCCATGGGAAAGAGAAAATACGAGAGTGGAGTGAGAGAGATTAGAAGAGAGAGAAAGAGGAGCGAGGATAGGAAACAAATCAGAGATGGAAAAAATTAGGAAGAATAGAGAGAAAAAGTTGGACGAGAAAGATGATGAAATTTGTAAGAGAGAGAGAGGGTGAAATCTGTAAGAGGGGAAAATAAAAAGAGAGGAGGAATGGGAAAAGAGAAAGAACAAGAGATAATCAGCAGCAAAATTTGGGAAGGAGAAGCGAGAGAGAGAGAGAGAGAACAGGGTGGAAGAAGAGAGAGGGATAGAGAGGGAGAAATTGGCAAAAAGAGAAAAGAGATGGAGAGGAATTGGGAGAAAATCTGTTGAGAGATTAGAAACTTGGGGTAGAAAGAGAGAAAATCTGAGATAGAGAGAGAGAACAAATACATGAAAAGAGAAGAAAAAAAGGAGAGAAACGTGTGGAAAGAAATACCTAGAGAAGAAGAAGGGACGGAGAGGAGGAAGTAGAAATATGGAAAGAAAGAGACAACATGGAGAATATATAGACAAAATAAGACAGATTAAGATGAGCAAGAAGATGGAAAGAAAGAGAGATTGATGAGAGGAAGGGGAGAAGAGAGTGAGAAATGTGGAGAGAAAAAAGGGAGAGCAACCAGATCCAAGGACACTAAATCATCATGAAACTCAAAACACTTTCACAAGAAGAATCCACAAAGACACAACCTAAACAATAGAAGAAGAACATGGAGAGGAAGGACAAGAGTAAAAGGGAGATAAATTTAGATCCTCCCCCCCTTTTCATTTTTAGGGTTTCTCTTTTGTGAAATAGATGTGCCCCATTTAATGGGTTTAAGGGGTCCTTAAAAGTCCCATTAAGATCTTTGATGATTGCACCTTCCCTTGGAGAGCTTGTTCTTTAGAAAATGTTCCTCCCTGATCATAGAAGATATCTATCTATTATTTTGTGGATTTTTCTAAACCAAAGCAGATAACCAGAGATAACTCACAAGGGAGAAGTTCTTTCATAAACCTTTCATTTTACTTCTAATTCATTTGCATTAATTGAGTTTAGTTAATATTGAATCATTCATTCACATTAGATATTATTACTCATTCACACAGATCATTTAGGTCATGAAAATCCATCCCTCTTGCACATTGGACTCGCCCGTAGTCTAGTATCATCTCACCCATGAGGGTAAGGGGTGGACTCTGAATGAGCCAATAATAGAATAAGAATGAGTCTAGGGAGTTGACTAGAGAGTCATCTCGGGTTGTATTCGCTCTCTAGCCTAAAAAATCTCTAGATTCTAGGTTGACATACTTACTCAAAGCAAGCATGGATTAATGACAAGGCTCAAGGATTTCAAAGAGGTAAGGGATGACAGGAGGAGCGACAACATACCAAAAGATGCTAGACGATGGAGGTCACTAATCGACGGCATGTCATGGTTAAGATGCTATGGTTGTCTTCTGACAGGCTAGTATTTGATACAAGCGGAGTAAAAAGGCGAGGAACAACTTTGAGAGATTTGTCTCCAATTGGGATTTCCAAGAGGAGTTTAGACCAATTATCTAGTATAAAAATATTGGTGCAAAATCAAACACTTAGAAATTGTATGAAAAGGATTGAATAACATCAATTGACCTATAAAACTAGTTCACCCCAATCCTTTTTTTTATTATTTCACCACCATGGTAGGGAATTTGTGAGAAATTTGTGAGTGGTAGCTTTTAGAAGGGGTAGTATTAGAGAAGAGAGAATTTGAGACAAAGACTAGGGATAAATAGATTATGATGGGGGAATTTTCAAGATACTTATACATGGTAGAGAGGGGGATAGAGAGATATACAAGGTGTAATGATGAACATTGAGTGAAAAAATTGAAGAAAGAACTTATTCGAACATTCACCTGAAGAAATAAATCACCCTTATGACTTAGAGAGTGGGGAGAGAGAGAGAGAGATTGAAATATTAAGAGAGAGAATGAGAGAGAGGAAAAGCGATCTCTCACAATTTAATTTCATATTTCAATTCTTTTTAATTACCTTCCATTGATTGCTGTCAAGCTCTCGAGTCAGATCGGCCATCCCAAAAAATCTCATGCTTTATGATAGTATAAGGCTTGAGATTCTTCGGGGAAGCTTTATTAGAGAGATAGATAGATAGATAGATAGACAGGTCGATGGATAGGTAGGTAGATAGATGGATATGTCGATGGATGGATAGATAGATAGGTTGATGGATGGATAGATAGATAGGTCGATGGATAGATAGATAGGTCGATGGATAGGTAGATAGATAGACAGACAGACAGACAGACAGACAGACAGATAGATAGATAGATAGACAGATAGAGAGAGAGAGAGAGAGATAGATAGATAGATAGATAGATAGATAGATAGATAGATAGATAGATAGATAGATAGATAGATAGATAGACAGACAGACAGACAGACAGACAGACAGACAGACAGATAGATAGATAGATAGATAGATAGATAGATAGAGAGAGAGAGAGAGAGAGAGAGAGAGAGAGAGATAGATAGATAGATAGATAGATAGATAGATAGATAGATAGATAGATAGATAGATAGATAGATAGATAGATAGATAGATAGATAGATAGATAGATAGATAGATAGATAGATAGATAGATAGATAGATAGATAGATAGATAGATAGATAGATAAAGAGAGAGAGAGGTCACATCCCATCCCATTATTCCTCGGTATTTATCAAATCAATGACCAAGCCAAGCATGGCCGGCAAAAACTACAACTGCGAGGTAGCCCTAGAAGTCTCATTCCTCCCGCACTCATCTCTCAAAGCCATCAACTTCCGAGGATCTTCATCAACAGTCAACCATTGCCCCACCATGAACATCTTCTGATAGCAGGGCAATCCGGGACCAGTAGCAGTCACCTGAACAAACTCACAGAACCATTTTCCATCGCCGCCGCCGGAAAAAGTTATCTCCAGAGAACAAGGCGGGGCAGACAGACAACGACTTCTTCCGGAGAACACGTCGACGGATCCCCACTGGAAATATTCATGTCCATACCACATTTGCCCTCCCCACGCGACTAAGTCCGAGACAGTGAAGCACTCGCCGGAGGATTCGCAGAGCTTGACGCCGACTGCTCCGCCTTCTGCCCAACTCCGCCACTCTGTTCCCGTTCCCATGTAGATCGTGTATACACAAAGATCGCCTCCGACCTGAAAAGAACACAGAAAATAAGGGATACTGCTGACAGAAGATGATGAGGAGAATGAGAGTTACCATGACGGGTTCTGAATCTTCGTTACGTCCGTGGAGAAGAGATGCGGTGGAGAGAAGTGTGGTGAAGAAGAAAGCGGTGGAGGTCTTCATCCTTAGCTTTTAGGGTTTCTTTCAGGCCGAGAAGGAATCCATAAAATATAGAAGAGAGTGGAGAAGAGAGAACGAGGGAGGTGTGGGAAAAGGTTTTTCAGGCGTTTCCTCGTGGAATTATGGAGGAGGGAGGTAAGGGCAAGTACAACTGGGGGTATTTGTGCAAATATAGAATCTTTGGGACTAAATGTAATTCTACGAAATTTGGCTGATCGATGAGGATCATGATCGGATCGTAGAGGCTGATCAACATATGATTAGAGAGAGAAAAGGGAGATTATTATGATCAAATTGTCTAAGGCAGAAATCAATCATAGGATCTTAATCGTTGATGGAATCGATCATCTGTTCTACGACGGTTGATTGAATCGCCTGATCAATCATGGCAATTCGATCAATGATCGACGTTCCCTAGTTCATCGTGTAGGAAAGTTGGGGAGAGACATGGATATTGATTGTCCTCCGGCAATTAGGGTATTTATATAAATAGAGAATTTTTTGGATTAAAAAGCAAGTTCTACGAGAAGCTCCTAATGAGAAATTTAGAGAGATACCTTGAAAGTAATAGTCTAGGGTTGAAGACCAAATTTGTGGGTATTTATGTAAATAAATCAACTTATGATGTAAAAAAGTGATAGGCATTCACTTAGAAATTCTTGGGTAGGGAAAGAAGACCACCGATGGGATCACAAGAATTGAATAGATTGCCATGCTCAATGCAGATGATCTGACCATTGATCATTAAACCTATGATCGATTCAATCATTGATTGAGGTTCTATGTTCTATCACCACCTTGAAGGATGTTCTGATAAGTGATTTGATCATCACCTTGCTTGATGATTTGATTTGATCAGAACGGATCGTTTCTTATGTGTGTGCGCATGTGTGTGTGTGTATATATATATATATATTGACAATCACATCACGATCATTAATGATCGATCGACCAAAATTTGTTCGTGATCAGGGCAATGTGATCGGATTGTCATTCTACTCCTAAGAGTCGGGTCCATCGGGAATACTTGTTCAATTACAAGCGGATCTTTTCTACAAAAAAAAAAAAGAAATCAATCGTGATCAAATCAATTTTGTTATAAAATTTCTCTCAATTCTCTCTCCTCTCTTCGATCATGATCCATATTGGTTGATTGATTGATTGACTCCGCCAATCAACAAATTTTTCTGATGATCGGGGCATATGATTCCATCGGCGATCCCTACTCGGATCAACAGCATGGCTGACCTAAGGTATTCATTTAAATATATGTGACCTCAGGGGCTAAAGAGTAATTCTACAATTTCCTACTGTAAAAGTAAGTGAGAGACTTCCATTAATTGAGCAAATATACCATCTATGATATAAAAAAGCAATTCTACAATTTTCACAAATAATGGGGGTATTTTACAAATGCTAGTCGTAAGATCATTTAGGGGTATTTTTCAAATATATAATCTCTTGGACAAACTATTTTCTCAATTTCGACAATTTGCATTTTACTCAGACAGTTAGACTGATAGAGGAGAGGGAGAGAGAATTGGGGACGAATTCCGTTAGATCGGAAGTACCGTTTCCATCGAAGATCGTCGCGACATGAGTCGGCGGGAGATTCCTCCATGCTCAAAGACGTACGGATTCCCGGTCTACTGCTCCTCCTGGATCTCTCTAGACAGGATCTCCTGCAAAAATGCCGCAACTAAAGAAGCCGAAGAAGAAGTAAAGAACGAAATCAGCGATGAAGGAATTTCTGCTGAAAAATCGTCCGGTGAAGAGGAAAAATCTTCGGATGAGTTGTTACTTGTTCTTGGCGGAGGAGGAGGCGAAGGGAGGAGCGGAGTTCCGAACGTTATTCTCGTCGCGCGTTACGATTTGTCTTCTCGTTCTCTTGAGGGAGAACCGGTGAGCGCTGCACTTGAAATTCCCTGGAATTTTGGATTCCGTGATTTTCTTGTATCACTTTGAATAGAAATATTCTAAAAAATCCCAACTTTGTTGGTGATATTTTTGTCGTATCTAAATTGTGGTCATTTTTGACTGATAGTTAGAGAAAGAAAGGAGAGGTGAGAAAATTTTGATATTTTTTTCTGTTAGTGCTATCTAGTGACTTTATTTGTCTGCGGTGAAATTCTTTTTCTCTTGGAATTTTGATGATTTGCTTGTGCAGATCCTGCGCTAGTTCGCATTTTGATTTCATAACTTTATACCACTTAATTCGAAAATATCTAACGTTCGTTTGCGGTGTTTTCTTCTAGTTAAAATATGGAATTTTGGAATAGTAATTAGAGAAAGCAAGGAGGAATGAGAAAAATACTTATTTGTCAGTGAGTGCTATTGTTGACCTTAATTTGTTATGAAATTTTGTTTTCTGTTGTATTTTGGTACGTAAACCTGTACAGAACCTTCCAAACCTAGAATGCTCTTTTGATAATTGATTTTGTGGTTGTTGTGCTTTGTAGTGTGGTAAATTCTCTTCATCCGGTGAGTACTTCTGTTGAAGTTTTCTGTGGTGAAATTCTCTTGAATTTTGGACCATTGTACTTTTTGTTCAGATCCTGTGGAAGTTAGGATTTCTCTGTTTGATCATTGATATGTAGTTTTCATAATTTTTTATCTCGTGAATTCTTCTGGCAGGTACACAGGATGGGAACCAAAGAGGAATTGCCGTACCGGATGACTGTGCATCCTGGAGGAGAGGGTATTCTCTTTGCTTTCCCTAATGGCTGCAGGTTCCGCCCTCCCTGTCTCTATCAGCACTTTCTCTATATACATATAATATATACCTATTGATATCAGACCTCTGTCTTTCATGCTCGTGGCGTAGACAAAATAAGTTTAACCATCACTATTTTAAGGCTATTTCTCAATCTCATGAATGTTTTAGGTTTTTTGATTGGGAAACGTCCAAAGATACTGAAAAGCCTCTACTCGAGATCAAATCCTCAGAGAGAATCCTTTCCCAATTAGAAAACGCTGGTTTACAACTTACTCTAGCGTTTGACTCTCTTGGTTCTTTGCTGGCAGCTGGAGGTGAGGTAGAAAATCCTTACTCTATCTTCTGTTCTTCTTATCTCAAATAACTATACTATTATAAAATATTTAGAGTTCGAATCAATTTTTGTTTTTTTGGTTTTTTTCTTTGGTAGGATGGTCACATGAGGGTCTTCAAGTGGCCATCGATGGAGCTGATCTTAGAGCAGATTGAAGTCGAGAAATCCATGAAAGATCTCAATTTTGGGTTTGTCCCAAGATATACAATCTTCCCCATGCTAAAATATTTTGATTTATATGTTACTATGGTTGAATTTGACAACCCCTGCTTTGATTTGTGCAGGTGTGGTGGAAAGTTTCTTGCTTGTGTTTCGAGCAGTGGGTTTTGTAGCATTTGGGATTTAGATTCTCGAGCTACTGTGGAAAATCTAGCTAGAGAAAATGTATGGCTTTTAATGAAAAATAAAAAAGGTTTTTTTCGGACTTTAGTAACTTTAGCGGTTGATGTGTCTCTTCTGCAGCGGGAGAAGTTTCTTTTCTGCAGATTTTCACTGCCTGTTGAAGGGGATGCAGTTCTCTACACTCTATCTGCACAAGGTCAGAGAAATTTTTTTGTTGATTCTGGGATTTTAAAGTTAGAGAAAGAAAGTTGTCATATTGCTGAGATCTAAGGTTAGGAAATGTGATCATCTCTCTGGGATTTAAATTTTTGAGAGAGAAAACAATATGGTTTTCTTTCTGAGATATTAAGATGTCAATAAGGCACATACACATTGCTGAAATTTTAAGCTTACAAAGAGAAGCATGCTCTAATTTTGACACAGGTTGGAGTGATAAAATATTATAGCTGTCTCTCTAAAATTTTGAGGGTGAAGAAAAAAAATAATTCGTCTTTTTTGCTGTACTTGTTTGGAGAGAGAAAGTAATATCATCTCTTTCTGGCACTAAAATTAGAAAATAAAACTGTGTTTCTTCATAGGATTTTAACATCATCAGGAGACAAGAATATATTATTCTCTCTAAAATCTAGAGGTTTGGGAAAGAAAAAGAGTAAAGATCGATTTTGATTATTTTAGTGTTAGATAAAAATATGATACGGTCTTCTCTTTAGGACTTTAAGGTTAGAAAAGAAAAATGTTCTTCTATCTAGTTTTTTTAAGGTTAGAGAAATAAAACAATATGTTCTTCTCTGTGTGATATCAAGGAGAGGAAAAATTTGGTTTTCTTGCTTGGAATTTCAAGGTTAGAAAGAGAAAGTAATGTCTTCCGAATGGGATTCTGATATTAAGAGGAGGAAAAACAGTAGTATATTATAAGGGTAGAGAGACAAAGTAATATGGTCATCTGTTTGGTATTTGAAGGTTAGCGAGAGAAATAATGTGGTCATTACTGTCACTTTGAAACTTATGTTGGCAGGTCAATTTGCGTGCATTTCTTCATGGAGCACCACTACATGGAAAAAACTTACATCGAAAAAAATGTATCAAAGGACCCAGTTTCTGCATTTAATGTTTCCCCTAATGGGAATTTCCTTGCTATGTAAGCATTTTATTGTCATTTTTAAATATCAGCTATCTTTCAATTTTCTCCAAAATATCGTAGGAACTTCCCCCGAGATAATCTATCATTAATAATTTCTCAGTTAAATATATTGATTTAGCATTCTTTCCTAACTTGGAATATTCAGTGGAACAATCGAAGGAGATGTTGTGGTCCTCAACTCCAAGTTGCAGGTTCACTCTACGGTCAAACGGGCCCATTTGGGCCTGGTTACAACAGTGGTCTTCTCTCATGATTCAAGGTGAACCTTCCTCTTCTTCTCACCATTATCTTGGACTTGCATATTAGGTCGGATAATCTCAGGTGGATCATGTTTCTTCAAGGTAGTAAGATGATTGATGCATTCCTCGATGCGCAGTGAGGGCCTAGTAAAAGCCCCACATCTCCATCTCTCTCTCTTCATTCCTCCCTCATTCTCTCTCATGATCAGGGATTGATTGTTAAGTCCCTGAGGGTGATCAACAGATTAGTCTATCCTTCGATCTCGATTGATCAGTTGATATCAAGCACTAAATTTATCATTTTATGAATCTTTTCTGCTCATATGAAATTGACATACTTATGTATGATCACAGCTTTCTGTTGTCCACGTCATTTGACTCATTCTCGAGGGTGACAACTGTTGAAAAGCAGAATGCAGTCGGAAGAATAGGTAATCCTACCCCTCCCCCAACCAAAACCACCAAAAACAACAAAATAACCCTAATTCTGAAATTTCATGAAATCATTACGTTAATACTGAATATTATTTCTCATACAGGGTGGAACCTCTGGATCATTATGTTCGTCATCTTGCTGGCCATTTTGGCATATTATATCAAGGAAAGAGGAAGTTTTACTGGTCTCCCATGATATTTGAGACAGACATGGGTTGACCAAAATATGTAGAAAAACCCTGATTTGTATTATTATTTATGGGCACTATGGCTTCATTTTAATGAGGTTATCTTCAAGGGAAGGGTGGCACATTGGATCTCATAGCTCATGGGGGGAAGGGCTGATCTCCCTCTGACTTTTTAAAAAAATCATTGGTCTCGATTATTTGACTACTTGGTTTAAATAAAGTTGGTGATCTTGGGTTTTTTTATCAACTTTTTACAGGATCCCAGTAATGAACTTGGTCCTTGTTCGATATTGCCTAGATGGTTTTTTTTGTCTTCTGAAATTCCATCTGCACTTGTATATGCTCATAGGAGAGAGAGATATCATGTTGATCATTGTTTATCAACGTTTTACAGGATCCCAGTAATGACTTGGTCCTTGTTTGATATTGCCTAGATGGTTTTTTTTTGTCTTCTGAAATTCCATCTGCACTTGTATATGCTCATAGGAGAGAGAGATATCATGTTGATCATTGTTTATCAACGTTTTACAGGATCCCAGTAATGACTTGGTCCTTGTTTGATATTGCCTAGATGGTTTTTTTTGTCTTCTGAAATTCCATCTGCATTTGTATATGCACATAGGAGAGAGAGATATCATGTTGATCATTGTTTATCAACGTTTTACAGGATCCCAGTAATGACTTGGTCCTTGTTTGATATTGCCTAGATGGTTTTTTTTGTCTTCTGAAATTCCATCTGCATTTGTATATGCACATAGGAGAGAGAGATATCATGTTGATCATTGTTTATCAACTTTTTACAGGATCCCAGTAATGAACTTGGTCCTTGTTCGATATTGCCTAGATGGTTTTTTTGTCTTCGGAAATTCCATCTGCATTCATATATGCACATAGGAGAGAGAGATATCATTTTCATTATTTATCTTATGGGCACTGATTTCAGTTGTTCATGATTGATAAATTCCTTGATCAGCTGCATTGACCATTTCAGGAGCTCCATGACCATTTTTTTCATTTAACTCTTTTGTCCTTGGTAGTGAAAGCTTCTCTCTGTCTCTCTCTCTCTCTCTCCCACCAAAAAAAGTTCCATGGGCGTCAGTGATTGTGACAGAGAGTGATGGCCAGAGGTTGGACTGCAGCATTATGAAAGTTAGAGCTTTTCTTCATGGCAGTTTAGAGAGAGAGAGAGAGAGAGAGAGAGAGAGAGAGGGAAGAGCACCATGGATCTAATCAAGGTCTAGCACTAAGCAACTCACAAGTTCAAGAAAATCACCAAAAGGGGTATTTAAAGGTCAGAGGGTTCATCAATCAAACTGTTGCCTCAGTTGCATCTCAGTCTCGCTCTTCCACGTGGCATGACTGGATTGGCCCTTCATTCTCTTGCTCTTCTCTTTATCCTTTATAACCGACCCTTTCCGGTCCCGGGTCAAGCCCGGTTCGGCCGGCGGCCGGTCCCCGCAAATCGGGCAGATCATCCCTCTGTTGTGGGTGAACGTCTTCGGAACCCCGCATTGAACACACATCCTAGAGCAAAAATCATGAAAAACTAAGATTCTTCTCTGTTAGGATAAAAATTCAACTAAGTGGGGTCACCTTAAAAGCTCCGCCGCATCTTCTCTGCCGGGATTGGCGGCAGTTTTGATCTTGTTGCTACTGCCGCCATTGGTTTGAGCCGATGATGCGTTTCCGCCGTCGAGATCGCTCCGGACTCGATCCCGGATGGCAACTAACTGCGGTTTCGCTTCCACAATGATACCTGAGATAATGATATTGGATCATTAAGATGTCTAAGAATGGAAAAGCATTGCAATTCTAGGCAGTTTGACCAAACTTGACATGATGGGTTCAATATTAAACACAATCAAAAAGTCCCTAAATGATGGGTTCTTTGATGTTTCAAAAAAAAAAATGTTGTTTCATCGATTATCAATCCTAAATTGGTAGAGTTTAGGGAAAGTTCAATATGACCCTTGTTAGAAAGGATGGATATTAGGTATTTCTGTCTGTATGCTTAGTCCGGCCTCGCCCAATTAGGGCGGAAATGGGCCAGACTCACTGGAGAGAATGCCAGCTTTGACTGGGAAAAAAACAGTTTCTCCCTCGCTCGAACCTTTAGAAATTGAGTCACGAAATCAGCATAGACATTTAAAGAGAGATGGATGTAGAGAGAGAGGGAGATGAAGTTTCTCCGCTCAAATCTGATATCACCACCTGCTACTGCCTTCAGATAACAGGAAAAATTCAAAAGAGGACATATAAGAGAGAGAGCGAGAGAGAGAGAGAAATGAATCCCTCTAGAATCAGTGAGATGCATCCTACTTCCTGTCATTGCGCTTTCTAGTGCATGTTTCATTCATCTTTTCATGAATTTACATGGATAGGATCCAATCAAGTAGACTGCGCAGAGTTTTTGAAGATATGAACAGCACAATCATCATAATATCATGATGAAATCTATAATTACTCGTGCACTTGTTTACAGACATGTATTGTACATGCATGTGAGATCACTAGATGCATATTTCTTCCATGCACTTATGAATTCTAAATTTTATCAAAATCATGCATGTGTGATCGTGTTTTATATTTATTTAGGCATGTCAATGTGATCAAGGTGAATAAAGATTTACCTCCTTTATACCTTTCAAAGTAAATATGAAATACAAGTTCAAAAAAATTCTATTTCTGAGGATCAAAGCAGCTATTTCATTAAATAAATAATGAATGGAGAAAGCTACGTCCATCAATTTCCACAGTAGATCTAAAAAAGAACGTTGATTTCAAGATATCAAATCAAATCTTTATGAATGGCATAATCAAACGATACTATTAAATCATTAACTCTCGATACACTCACCATCCTTTCCATCCTTCTCTCTCCTCAGATTTCGATTCGGATGACCTCTTCCAGCGGTTTCCTTTGATGGGTCATTCGATTCCTCCGATATTTTCCCCACGGTGTTGTTCAGAAACTCGGGAGGCCCAGAAATCTCCAGAAAGAAACAAGATCAGTGAAAACCCATCTCGAAAAATCGAGTTTTTAAGGGTATCTACCTTGGAGAAGGCGTCTAGAGCTGAAGGAAGAGAGGAACTGGAAGGAAGATTTTCGACACCATGAGGAAAATTTGAAGCTTCTGAGAATTTCCTGCTCTTCTTTACCGGTGCTGGGTTTCTTTGATCGTGGATTAGGGATGATGCGTCTTCTTGTTCTTCCTCTTCGGACGACTGTAAGCCTTCTTCCTGGTCCTCCTCGGGTGACGAGTAGCCCTGCAACAGCGTCAAACTCATCTCTCTCTCTCTCTCTCTCTCTCTCCCCTCTCCCTCTCTCTCCCTCCTCTTTCTAAATGAATCAAACACAACCGTCAAAGCATCATCATACCATCGACTAGAACTAACACAAAAACTAAGCAAAACAAAGATTACATGATTTAAAAGTTGCTGTTTTTATGAGATTTTCTTTAGACATATATAAATATTTTAGTAGAAAAATCTAATAAAAAGGGGAGGGTGAAAGACCTTATTTCTCTTCTAAAAATGATCCTCCCGAATCAAGATTACATGAAGATAATGTGCCATTATAATCTTCAAGAGATCTTGAATAGCACCATCATTAAAGGAGTTAGATTTGCTAATTTTTTTCCCAAATTTTGAAGGATTACCCGTTGAAGATTCTTATGAATGTCTAGAATCATTATCTGTTTAATGTCCAATGAATCATAAACCCAATATAAATCCTGAAATTTTAAAAATGAATTTTTTCTTCACACTTTTAAAATTATAGCTATGCAATGGGCTAAAGTTGTGAATGATACATTGGATGAGACCAAAAAATTCATTCCTTAAGGAGTCTTATTCCATGGGAAACTAAAACCCTTACAAGAAAAAGAAGTCGGATCTTCTTTATAAAACTAGGTGAGAATGCAATGAAGAGGGAATACCTTGATAACGGTCAAGTATATAAAGGGAAACCTCTCACCCCGTTCATATTTGGAAGACAACTGACAGTGAAGAGGAGCATGAAGAGAGAGGTTAGGAGGATATCATGAGGTAGGCTCGTGCAGTTTGGGGGAAGAGAGAAATCTTGGGATTCCATGGGTCACATGGGTTAGTGCCTTATTGGGTTTTATGAGACTCCCCCTCAAGCTGAAGCGTGGATATCCGAAAAGCTTATTTAGCCATAGATGTTTGCGATAAAACACAAAGATTTCAGCAATGGAAGATTGAAGATGTCAATGATGGAACATCGCATATGAAAGTCTATTGAAGAAAATGAGATTACTTCGCCTCACTCTGGCATGATCATGATGATGGTAGTGCATGCCACAAAGACGAAATTGAAGAGTCTCCATCTCTAAGGACAAAACGATAGTGATCAGATATATAGGTGTTAATATCAAGGAGACTGATGGCAAAGAGGATGAAAAATAGAGACAAGAATGCCAAAAATGGAGAGGCAAAACCTCAAGTGACTAGTGTAAGATGTGAGTTTGATAGGTTAGATTCAAAATTTATCAATGTTTTTTTAATTTTTATCTATCAAATTAATTTCTCAAAGGTTTATAATCATGGACGGTATGTGATCATGGTTCAATTTACAATCAATTTGAAACATCAATTCCATGGAGTAAAGGAGGAAGTCAAACATTCTTAAACCAGAATTCATACACTAATTTCCTCAATGAGATAAGTATACTATAAATATTATTTTTAATTACCCAAGCATCATCAACATTAGCCTTTAACATATTCATACTTTAAATCAATATTCTCACTCTAAATACACATAGCTATGAATTTAATTAAATTCTACACTCATGAATAGGCATAAATAGGACAACCACGGTTATGAAAAATATGCATCATAAGTATTTAAAGAATACTTTTATAATTTAATGGGTTTCAAAATGCCATTTTGATGGATTTTGGGGACACAAAAATTGTACAGGCTGGACACTTTTCCCATAGAAACAAAAAATCTCTCAACTCTTGAGCTCTCTCACAATCAAGCTCTCTTTATGCTCAAGCTCTCACGATTGCAATTCTCTCATGGTCGGGCTCTCCAAACAAAGGATTTTTGATCTCAAGCTAACATTTTTTGCCTCATCGTGACCAATTTGAGAAGTTATGCTTTCAGATAAAAAAATACAGACTTTTTGATTTATGTGTTGAATCATGCACTTATTTTATAAGTATTCATACTGATCCTTGATTTTAAATGTTTGATCTATGTACTTGATTATGGGGTGTTTACTCAAAATATTGACTCTAAGCTTGTTAATGTTGAACAAGTGTGATTTGTGTGCAGTTTAATCTAAAGTTTAGTAGTATATCAAACTTAAATTTTTATGCCAAGTTTATTATAGCTTTTATTGTTGGGATCTATGGTCGATAAGCCTTTCAAAATTTTGATCAAAACATCAAATGATGTGGAAAAGATTAAACCAGATATTCAAAACATTGAGGCACCAAGAATAGATGATCATATCATCTTATATGTATGAGAAAACATACTTACGTTGTTCTTTTGAATGAGTTCTTAAAACTATTTGTGTCTAGCCTCTAGTGGTATCCACACAATCTTTAAATTATTAAATCTCCTCTTCAAAGCTCTTCACCAACAGAGAAAGAGAAGAAAGGAGGGAATTCCCACAAGGCTTGCATGGGTACCTTGAGTTGTGGTCGTTCTCCCCTTATTTATAGACATTTGGTATGTGAATTTTTCATAAAGGCCATTATAATTATGTCTATATCTACCAACATCTATACCTTATGTGTGTGACCCTTAATGTCTATATATCTCACTAGTTAATAACTCTATAGGCCTAATAACACCTTATTGTTCAACCTTAATTAATTATCTACATCGACATATAGATTAATTCATTAAGGATTGATTTAACCCAATCGATAAGTTGAGTTGCCAGCTCGTTGGGTGCCAAGCTACACCACGTACTCTAGGAGATATAGAGTGTGTAAGAAGTCACTTATGGAACCTTTTCATTATCGATTACCATATATCTATAATCCTTCTTATTCATAAGACTCATGAATGAATTAGGGTATGGTCAATTGTCAAAACCTAATCGGTCACTCAAGATAGTACTGATGCATGTACGAAATTATCGGGAACTCCTCCAATATTTCTACTATCTCGGCTAAGGATTTCATCGCATCTCAATCCTTGAGTTGATGTCCTCAAATATCGAGGGCAGATGACCACATCTTGACCACACAATCATCTTCAAAGACTTCATGTTGTATCCAATATATGACATTGATGGCGAGCAAGACCCATCTCCATCAGCTCAGGAGTCACTAGCAGTCCGAGTCCAACCCGATCGATGCACGAAGACGGAGCCCGGTTTTTGGTACACGACTTAGCCATCGGGATGACATCTACCTCTGTGACAATGACAAAAAATAATATTTTAAAATACTGAATTATTTAGAACAAAATGATAATAATTTTTTTAAAAAAGAAAAAATCAGACTAAAGGAGGTCCAAATATAATTACTCATGTGTTCCTTTCCTCCTAATAAACGATAATTAGATTGAGACACTAATAAGAAAAGGCCCAACTGTGTTGAAGTAAAAATTCATTAAAAAATAGAATTCCAAGTAAGATTACTGCATTCTTGCCTCTTGATAAAAGAAGGAATTTTCTTACAGAAGGAGCCAAAAAATGCTATGGCATATCTCATCGAACGCAATTCTAATGGGTGCAATTCGTTGAAGTCAAAATTTCATTGCTTGTTGGAAGGTGACCCTGGTGAAGATGGTGAATGAAGCATCAGCTAACATACTGACCTGGGAAGCCTGATCAGATCAGAGAATTCCCATATACTATGCGTTTGATTATCTCAGTAAAACTATCAATGTAAATCTTTGTTATCGCCGGTCATAGTTATAGCTTTGGTCATCTTGTTGGAAGCTTTATCGATCCAAAATTGAGACATCTACAAGTTCGTCAAAGACTTTTTATTTTCATCTTTTTGCTGACTTCATTGGGCAACAACAGTCATTCAGTATCTTGTACTGCGCTCGAATACTTTTACAGATAGGCATACCATCCAGATCATCTAGATCTCTCTCTCTCTCTCTCTTTCAACATTATGACCGATGGACCGTAAGATCGAGTGTAACCGATGGATCATATTAATCGGATCAATCAAACGGTCAAAATCTTCGGTGACAGTTTAGTCAACCTGACTGCCCACGCCGACAATTTCTACTCGAGCAAATTTGATCTTTTACGAATGGATGCGTCCCTCTTAGACCTAGCCCATCACTTCGGCTATGAAGTGAAGACCGACTATGAAGCTGAGTGAAGACCTAATATGAAGAGCATTTCAAAAAATGTGCCTGACCCAGTGAAAGCAAAAGCAAAAGCTTTCATATGTCCCTCACATAAGCGAAAGCTTATTTCATAAAATGTTTCTCTTTCATTTGTACGTTTGAGAAAATGAAGGCTTATTGTCCCTCATTCACGAAGAAGATGAAAGGTTACCCAGTGAGGTTCTAGTGATTGCAGTTCGAAAAAAATTGTTGCGGTGATTGTTGTTGGAAATTAAACAAAAATGAAACACTATGAACCTGATTTTGAAGACAAAAAAAACTGACGAGCTGATCGAATCGTGTGGATGCGCGAGGATTTGAAGACCTAATGCCAAATGCCATTGAAGATAAAAATGCCATGTTTTCTATTCGGTCCAAGATCGAATGCTCGTGGAGGACTGAACCGAACTTGGACCGAGACCGTCAAAAGCCCATTTTGAGAGACCGACGGTCTCGGTCTGGTTCGGTTTACCGACTGTCGGTCGGTCTTTGGCCTTCTCTAGACGTGACATCATCTTGACGGTCCATCAAAGATTCAACGACCATGACTTAATCATAACGATTTGCAATCGTGCATTTCATCAAAGCCATTGATCGAAGATTAAATGCTCAATCAGACGGTTACGCTCAATTCACTCTATAAATAGAGGTTTTCTTCGACATTGTAAAGCATTCCAAGGAAATTCAAGTAATATACCTATTTAGACACCAAATCCCTTGAATCTCTTGCTTTCAATCGCTTCTAGACTCATTTCCGCGTCCACAGAGTGCTTGAAAGTGAGATTTCATTAAGAGAATAGGAAGAAATCGGCTCTTGAACATCAACGATCGTGTTTTCAAATTCGGGAATGAAAAGCCTTTAAATCCAAAAATAATTGAATCAATTTGAGTGCAATCTTCGGTTAGGGATCGTGTTTCATCTTAATCTTCCTTTGTACAGCTTTAAATTTCAATTTTGAATCGTAATTTGAGTCAATTTCAATTTCAATTTTATTTTTCAGAAATTTCCCTCTTGTTCATTTGATGATTTCTCTGCGAATCTTGATCTAAATTCAGTGATTTTTGATTCTATGGATTCATCTTCGAGTCTTCTTTCTGAAAATATCAAAATCCCTAATTTCTATCTACATTTTATTTCAATTATGTTTGATTTGATCGAATTTCAAAATGTCTCTCGAAACCTTATTCTCAGTGGATTCGACCCTTATTCACCACTATACTATTTAATTCATGATTATTTGATAAAATTGGTGAGTTTGATTTTTTTTGAACTCTTGACCGTGTGTTTTCAATGACCTCGCGGTCTCGATTCGTCAACTTCGTTATAAACATCACACATGAATGACAATGAATAGATTTCATTTCAATGAATATAAACGAGATACATGAAAGTATAATTGGCTTATAGGACACATAATATCTATCATTTATATCATATTAATTTATATTAAATCTTAGATTAGTTTCAAGTTGGTTTAGAAGTTAAAATTCATGTTTGAATAGTAGCTTAATATCAGATTTTGTAGAAAATAATATCAAAATTTTTTTCCCATGTTTATTATAGGTTTTATATCAGAGTAATTTATTTTTATCTTAGTATTAGTAACAAGATTGATATTTAAAGTTAGTTTTAATTTTAAATTTCATATTAAGGTCAGATTTTGATAGTAAATTAGCTTAAGTTGGTTTCTTAGATCAAGCAACACCTATAAAACTATGACATGAATCAATATCATTCAAGGATTATTTCCAAAAACCATTTTTATAAAGATGATTCATTGTCTCATCTAAGTGTCCCCACACAAATGGGCACTAGATACCTTATATCCTTCTCAGATATCCTATGAACAAGAACAATGTGTGTTGATAGATAATTAATCTTTGTCGAATGATCTCATCATAATTTACTTAATATTTTGCATAAATATAAAAATGAACGAGATGAAAATTTTGGACTTTAATACAAACATCACATAAGTAAACAAATGAAAATAAGGTTTATTACAAAACGAACGAGATGTGTATTGCTTGATTGGCTTGTAGGATCTTATTGCACGAGGATTGCAGAAGCATGGCTATTGGGAGAGACGCGAAGATCTTGCGAGATAGTTTTTCATGAGTTTGGTAGGTGTCTCAAATTCAAGAGGGTTCCCTAGATTTGAGCATTGATGAGCAAGCCAAGTCCATAAGAAACTTGATTTGAGCCATATAAAGCATTTTGTGTAGTTGATAAACCCAATGATAGTTTTCAAATCCTCAAACTTTAGATGTTACTTGATTTAAGTTTATTCCTCTTTTTTATGGTGGATAATGCTTATTCCATATTTTATTACATTACTTACATAAAAGTCCTTGTGATCAAACTTTTTATACGCGTTCAGTTAAAAATCTTAACTTTTCAGTTCTGTGGATATGATCAAAGGTGAAAAATGGATAGAGGATGAAAAGATGAAGCTGCCCATAAAGTTTCGTCTCAAAACTCTATTTGGATTATTAGACATCAAGCATTGAATTTAGAGAAATGTAGACCATTGATATGTTTTTCTCTCCTCATCAACTCCATCGAATTGCCTCAAGTCCACATTGTCATGCATCTAAATTCTCCACGAATCGTCACCTTTGATATCTTGCACATGCGATTGAGTTGAGTCAATTTTTAAGCCTAAAAATATTTAAAAAAAGGTAAAAGGAGATTTTTCTCTCTTCTCTCCTCTCCTTCTAAACAAATTAGATCTAATTCTAAACATAGATTTAACCATTCTCAACCATGATAGCATATATTTCTAAATAATTTCATGTAAATAAATGCATTTTAAAATGAGAAATAAATAGAAAATATCTAACTTGATAAAATTATTTTCTATATGGGTTTGATGTCAAAAAGTTCCTCCACAATGGGAAAGAAATCTTGAAAAATCAAAATATCTTCGTAAGATAAATAACCATTTAAAACCATTCTAGCATTCATTTATGGTCATCTTTATGTAAAGAAATACCTAAAATGCATGATATTAATGTATTAATTTTTCATGTTATCAAACTCCGTAGTTTGGTATTCTCTATTTAAATCAATATTTCTCATTGTAAGGGCAAGAAAGCAACATTAGAGATAAATTGAGCATAATATGATTCAATCATCATATTGACTTTATTGCAATCATAATAAATCAATATCCCCATATACATATTATTTGGCACATTAAGAGTCAACCTTTGAATTGGTCAGAATCTTTCTAAACTCAAGGGTGAAGTCAACGGTCCAGTCATCCAATAATGTAAAGGGCCCATCAGAGATCAATTTCAACTGGCAGCCAATGCCAAATAAACCAAATTCAAAATTCAAGGGTCAACTCAATTCCACTCTCAAGGGTAAAGCAAAATCCAACTTTGAATAAATAAAAAGTCAATGGTCAATCGAAGGAAAGTCTAAAGAGAGTAAGTCTTCTCTACATATTTTTCATTTTTTTTCATCTGCATTTTTATTTGATTGTCTTTCATTGAGATTTTGCTAGAGAATGGTTTTTGAACAGATTTACTCATCATGTGTCAAAGTCAAGGGTCAATGGACAAAACACTAAGGTCAAGTGTTAAAAAAGTCAAAGGCCAAAGTCAATGGTCAATGGACAAAACATGAAGTTTAATGCTTACTTGCAAATGGTCAACGATTGTAAGTTCGGAAAGTCAACTTGTTTATTTATATCACACCATCTCTACCTTACTCATTATGGAGAATCTATACTAGATTTGATAGGACTCGCATGCAGATATGATCCATGAAGGATAGGACTCTTAGTCATCATGATTTTCTGTGGACGAAGAAGACTCTTTGCAAGTTTCAAGGACCCTTCATGAATCAGGGAGACAGTGTATGAAAAGGAAGGGATCGTTCACGGATCCAATGCCTCACGAGCAATGGCTGACAGCCATTGTCAAGTAGAAATGGCTGCAACCAGTACCACCGTAGCCCATCGTCTCCGACTTTCATGTTAAATGATCTAGGATTGATGATTGATGATTGATGCAGATGAATGTCTAGTTCATCTGCTCAATTTTATTCATTGTTAAAATATTTCCATTCTTGGGACACTTGAATTTCCATTCTTCCAGGGTTATCTTCTCCATTCAAAAAAATGATGGGGCGGAACTGCATGTCCCTCGCTCAAGTGTACGTCAGAAGTGAAAGTTCGTTGTAGACCGTTAAAATCGCGGCTCCGACCAACTTTCCCCCTTTGGAAGCGCATGTGAACCTCTCTGTTTAAAACCAGGAGAGAAGATGACGCCACTCTTTCCTGCTGTCGGTTTCTTCCTCGCCCCGCTTGCCACGTCGCCTCGGCGATCTCGTCGAGGTTAGTTTCTTCTCCGGATTTCTTTTTCAGCAGTTATATATTTCTCCTCTCAACTCCAGCTTGATTTTGAAAGTTCAGCCGTTCTTTTGATCTGTTCTCTCATTGCTCGGTAGGCAAACAGATTCTTTTTCATGGTCCTGAAACATTTGTTTGTTATTTATTTTGTCCTGAAATATTTGTCAGATTTCCGGTTTCTTTGTTTTGATTTTCGCTTGGCCTGTTCGACTTTATTGGGTATCAGCATTTATCTCTTATCTGCTTTTTTTTTCCGTGTTATGGGTTTCATGATTTATCTGTGATTTGCTTTTTCCGGTAATGAGTATCATCATTCGTTTTTTATTGGTTTTTCCTGTAACAGGGTACCATCATTCGTTTTTATTTGGTTTTTTTCCTGCTGTGGGAGTTATCATCATTTCTCTCGTATTTGCTATTTTCCTGTTATGGGTTTCTGTAAACAGTATTTATCTCTTATTTTCTTTTTTCCTGTCTTGGTTTCGTGATTTATCTTTACTTCTTTTTTCTTTTTTTTCCTGTAATGGGTATCAGCATTCGTTCTTTATTAGTTTGTTTCCTGTATTGGGTACCATCAGCATATATATATATATATCTGTTTCTGTGTGTGTATGTATTCGTTCTCTTGCTTTTTCACCTGAACTGGGTATCAGCGATTTTTTCCTTTTTTTTCCTGAAGTGGGTGTTAGAAATGTATATATTATAATTTATCTTTTATTTGCTTTTTTCCTGTAATGGTATCGGCATCTTTCCTCTGAAGGTGTCCTGAAGAATCAGATAACATTGCATGCATTTTGTGAGTCATCGATGCGCATGTTTCTGTAGCTAGAATCCAAATACGATGATGAAAGTTTGTCAAGATGAACACAGATAAATACGATTAGATGAAAGTGTTTTTTGTCTGATGATTGTTTCCCTAGTTATCTCTTTTCATGTTCCTTCCCACTCTCTTGAGATGAAGTCAACTGGTATTTGAGCTCTGTTAATCCGGAGTAAGAAGAAAAGAGTTAGCTTGCTAAAACCAAAATATTTTTGATTTTTTTTTCAAAATTTGGTGTCACTTAAAGCAAGTAAGAGATAAATGCTGTTGTCCATCACATCATTTTCATTAACCGACAGTTGATAAATCGGTCTAAGAGGAATAAAGGGGCCAATTTTTTTATAAATAATGATAATAGTTTGTCAACATTTGTTAATGCTCTTCTCACGCAACAGGTGTTCTATCAATTTTTCGAGGTTCTTTTTAACATAACCAACATTATAAAGGAAAGTTTCTGAAGTCGTTGATTGCATTTCTTCAATTGAGCTTTATTCTCTGTAATTCTGACTTTGGAAGTTTTATTTTTGATGGAGTTGATTAACTATGTCCTAATTGTGATCTTTCTGTGAGTGCAGATGGCAGCCTCTCATCATTTAGTCCGGTGGATTCAGACAAGCAAATTCTATGATTCGTTGTTTTATGACAGAATGCAACGAAATTCGACAAATTTAACTTGCTATAGAAGAACAATAACTCGTTGTGAACAGAAATTGGGGCTTATTCATGCATCAACATCAGAATCATCAATAACTGATCCAGTTAAACAAATATCAGCTGAAAGTGGCTATAAATCCCTGAAGAAATCAAGTTGGCATTTTACCACTCTTTTTTCTTTATTCTTTGTGTTTGTCTTGATGTTCTTCTCATGAATTAGCTAAATTTAAATAAAAATTTTCATGAAATTTTGTACCAAGCTTTTACATGAGTTCAGCGAAATTTCTTTCTAAACCACATTCATTTTCCTTTCTCGGGTACCAGAAATCTGTTAGACCAGGATTGTGGTGGCATCCGGATGTACCCCAGAAGATAAGGGAAATAGATAAGGGAGATACAGAGAGAGAAGCAAAAACTAAAATGTCATTCCGATACAACCCTGATGATGTTTGTCCTTGCAGCTACATCATAGTGAAGGCTATAATGGGCAAAACCTGTATTTAATAAGCAAGAGGTTCATGTCAGAAACTTTTGGTTCTCGTACTATGAATTCACATTCATTTTAGTTTTCTTTTCTGAATTCTGTCATAGAACACCCAGGGTCCGAGAATAGGAGTGCCAAAAACAGTGACAAACTAGGGTTTCCAAAGATAGAAATCAAATTTGACAGTAAGTATTTGGTTCCGAAAATGTTCCGATTGATCTCTCAAAGTGGTTTCTAGGGCTAACATTAGGTTTATTTTCAGAGGCTCATGGAAAGGCTGAAATATTACTTACTCCTGTCTAAGCTTCTTGTTCAATTTTTCTTGCATGTACTGAGACTTATTTAAATAAGCTTTCTAAATCATTCTCCCCATTTTAGATGAGGTTGCTCTTATTTTGATTCGGCATGGAGAGTCCCTGTGGAACGAGAGAAATCTCTTCACAGGTTGTGTTGATGTGCCTCTTAGTGAGAAGGGTATTGAAGAAGCTATAGATGCTGGTAGAAGAATTAGCTACATACCTATCGACAAAATCTTTACTTCTTCACTGATTCGTGCTCAAATGACAGCGATGCTAGCTATGACACAGCACCGGGGCCAGATGGTAATTTTGACTTTCTTGGATATTCTATTGTCTAATATTTATACAATTTATCAGAAATTTTTTACTTCACATAAAACTAGATGTCTCACACGTGGAAGTTTCGGAGAACAAGATCAAGAATGTGGTCTTAACACACAGGATAGAAAGAGAGATAATTAAAGATGGGTAAATCAGGAGGGAGATGAAGGAGAGAGCATGCGACAGTAGGAAGGCAGAGAGGGAGAAGAAGAGGGATGGGAGAGACTAACTCATAATTGATTTCATCTCTGCATTTGATTCTCATTCAATTTGACTGGGTGAGCAGGATTATGGGTCTGGGGGAAGAGTTGGTTACCAACGTACTAAAGGACTGTATGGCATGTGGCTTGATTGGGAGACATGAATAGTTTCGGTCCAAGGGGCATTGACGTTCTGGCATGGTTTGAGATAGGTGTTCCCTTAGGTCCACTACTGCTTGGATGACTGGTTGACTCGAGGCCCTCTAAGCGTGAAAGTTCAAACTCGTTTGCTCTGACACAGAACCCAGAGGTTTAGGATAATTGGGACAGCACATGGAATCCGACCCTGGTAGGCACTGTTTTGGATCAAAGGGTGTAGGAGTTCCTAGGTATGCAGAATGCTTTAATATGCCTGCAACTGTCAAACAGGACACAAGACATATGGAAGTGGAAAGGGGAAGCTTCTCTGTCCGAGAAGATCAGAGGGGGAAGTTTGATGAGGAGCAGACAACCACACATGTGTTCCACTAAAGGTGCAAATTTTGGGTAGCTGCTCCTCAGGAGGCGTCTACTGACATAGGTCTTCGGGAAGAGATTGTTTCCAAACACATTGGCAGAGTATGTTATGTGCGCGGGGAGAAGAGTAATCACATTTGTTCTTCAACTGTACGTTTCGCTCAAGCGGTTTGGCCCAGTAAGAAAGATCCCACAGCTGGAGGTTGCCTTAGACAAGATATTTTGGAGCTCATTGAGGCATGTCCCCGGCAGGAAGGGAAGCAGAATGGGAAAGAATTTTGGAGGTACTATGGGCAATCTGACTGCCGTGTAATGAGTGGGTTTTTAAGGGGAGGACTGTGCTGACAGGAGTCATTCATAAAGTGGAATGACTTGTAGCATGCTGGCTTAGAAGGATTCAAGAGTTGGGCGGGGAGGGGTCCTTTTTTGAACCGATCATGTTCATATAACTCACAGGTATAGTACTACCTATGGCAATTTCTCTCACATAACTCTCACAGGGTTCCCAGAGTGAAGACAACCAACAATGACAATTTCTCTCTCTCTCTCCTTTTTTTGGTTGCTGTTTGATATGATCCTACAGCATTATGTAAGATTTTTTTAGTCCTTTTCTCCCAATGGCTGACTTGCAGGCTATATATATATTGATGAGGCTAGTGTTTTCCACAGAAAATTATCAATATGGTTAAACCATCTTCACATACCCTCATCTCACCACTTGTGTATTTCTCATCGGAAAAGTTACATTCCAATACAGTCTATATTTTTGCATTTTCTTTACTACTCTTCTTTGGTCAAGAGGGCTCATCAGAGTACTCTCGTCTCTTTCCATTTTTATCTTGTGGCGGATACACGACAGTCAAGAATATCATGCAGCTGTTCTTCTGGATGATCTGCTTCACATTGCTTTCCTTGGGCCAATTCGTGGTACTAAAATTCTTATATGTTTATCTCCCTTTTTGAAGGTTCCTGTCATTATGCATGATGAAAGTGAGCAGGCCAGGGCATGGGGCCAAATGTATAGCTCAGAAACACAGAAGGAATCTATACCTGTGATAACAGCTTGGCAATTAAACGAGAGAATGTAAATTTACGTGAAGAATTTGATGAATTTGAGTGATTTTGGAAAATTTTCTGAGATCCTCTTTTAAACAGGTATGGGGAATTACAAGGCCTTAACAAGAAGGAAACAGCCATCAAATTTGGAAATGAACAGGTTTACATGTGGCGTCGTAGCTATGATATTCCACCGCCTAATGGGGAAAGTCTGGAGATGTGTGCTGAAAGAGCTGTCTCTTACTTTAGAGAGCAGGTTCCTCATTTACCTTCAATACCTTGAAACATGAGCCCGAAATCAGATCCATCATCATGAACCTGTTTAAAGATGGGCCTTATTTTATCAGATTGAGCCTCAACTACTTAAAGGGAAGAATGTCATGATCTCCGCACATGGGAATTCCCTCAGATCCATCATCATGTACCTTGATCAGCTAACTTCTCAAGAGGTAATGTGCGGAGCATAACAACCATGATCATATTCATCATCATCATCATCATCATCATCATCATCATTATAATCTTTTTTGCCAATCATCATGTATCTCAATTGGATAACTTATCAAGAGGTAATGTATTGAGCACAACATCCATCATTATGACATGATGATGATCATGGTCATTTTCCTCATCATCATCAATATCTGCACATTTGGGAGCACCTTGGCTGGTTAACTTCTTCTTAGGTAATGCATTGACAGAACATGCATCACCATGACATGATCATGATGATGATCACAGTCATCATCGTCACCTTTGTCATCAACATCATCATCACCGTCGTCATCATCATCAGAAATCCATCATCATTGTCATCGCTGTTGTCATCATCTTCATCATCATCCATTCCCGTCATAGCAGGTTATCAGACTTGAGCTGTCAACGGGGATCCCTATGCTATACATTTTCAAAGATGGGAACTTTATCAGGAGGGGAAGCCCTGTTGGCCCCACCGAAACCAGTGTGTATGCTTATTCTGGGGTATGTATCTTTCCATCTTACATCTTAATTACAAGAGTAAAACCAATGTGATTTTTCTTGAAGAATCCGATGTCATCAATTCCTCTGGATTTCAGGGTCTCGCTAACTACAGGAGGAGATTGGATGAAATGCTGCCTTGATCTCTCTTACATACTCCTATTGAGGTAACTGGCGTGTTGTTTCTCTTATGTTCATACTGTCTCATGCGTTATTTCTGGTCGTCATCATTATTTCTGGAATTGCTCTGGCAGACTGCCTGTGCCCAGTTGTGTGCTCTGTAAGTAATTATGAAGTCATTATTACTTGTTCTCAGTAGAACTATATCTACAGCTGTATCAATATGAGCACGATTTGGCCATCTACCCATGTCCATGAGTGATGTGTTTGTAAAGATTGATACTAGGTGTGGTAGATTTGCGTATCGAGTACATGTCTTTTACTCAGCCGTCTTTGATCGGTAAACTATTCAATAAGACAAAGCATGAACTTCATGATCACATCTGTTACTTGCCTTGAATTTGACGAACTGTGAGGATAGAGACAGAAATATGTTGTGAAAACTGTAAAGGTAGGCGGTTAGATTGGGAGGGAGAAAAGGGAAATGTTGGTAAGAGTCTGCCAGATTGGATTTATAAAATTTTGTGTAAGAGAGAGTGAGAGGAAGACAGAAACCGTTGGTGAGAGAGATAAATTAAGAAGAGAGGAAGAGAAAGAAACGCTGGAAGAGAAAACAATGTTTTGTAGGAGCCTCTGAGAGAATGGAAACCAGGATGTTGTTTGGAGTCTGCGAGATTATATAATTTGAGAAGTTTTGGTAAGAGATTTATAGAATGGGAGGTGAATTCAGAGACAAAAGTTGTTAAGAGGTGAATTCAGAGAGAGAGAGAGAGAGAGAGAGAGAGAGATCTAAGTTGCAAAACAAGTAGTCAAGTCATTGACTGATTGGCCTCCATAACATGATCCATCATTACTGTCTCTCTCTCTCT
This sequence comes from Lemna minuta, assembly GCA_024174645.1. Lineage (NCBI taxonomy): Eukaryota > Viridiplantae > Streptophyta > Magnoliopsida > Alismatales > Araceae > Lemna > Lemna minuta. The sequence goes on along the minus strand of CM044102.1, from coordinate 3,326,181 downwards.
CAAACATTCGAAGTGCTGATTCTCATATGATGTTCCTGGTCCCCAACCATCAGCGCATAAGACCCATCATCCAACACCTTCGATCCATCCAGCTCAGCTCTCGAGAGATGATCACATGGTCTCACACCAAAGGTCAAATGACCCTCTTCCCCACCTCTCAAGAGAACAGACTTAAACCCTAAAAGCTGCTTCACCGGAGCGCCCCTTGGAGATTCTAACCGCTGAGCAAACAACAGCACCGGATGCTTTCCAGCCACCTTTCCTTCATTCTTAACTCTTACCATCACAGAGAATTCACTTCTCTCACATCCCTCAAAACCCATATCTGGAATGACAATCTTATCCTTCACGTCAGCAAACTTGTACGAATATTTAGTGTAGCTCAGCCCATACCCGAATGGGTAAACCACATCTCCTTTGTAGAATCTGTAACTCCTGCCAGGATAACCTGAAGCGGGATCTGCTCTCATCCTCATATCTCTCATATCCACCTTGGTGAATTCTTGTGGGTACCACGTCACAGGTAATTTCCCCCCTGCCCATTAAAAATTCCACCCAAAATCATTAGCATTAAATTTAAATTATGCAATTATTGCTCAGAAAGAGATTTTATCACCTGGGTTATGAACTCCAAAGAGGATATCAGCCATGGCTGCGCCTCCTGCCTGACCAGGATAACCAGCCCAAAGGATAGCCCCGATCTTTGGATCTCTCTTAGCAAAAGAAACATCGACTGGACCACCAGAGAGCAAGACCAAAATCACTGGCCTTCTCGCCGCGTTACTTACTCTTTTTACAAGTTCTTCCTGCTTGCCTGGAAGAAGAAGATCCACTCTATCAAGATCTTCACATTCTTGTTCCTGGTCAAGACCCATGAAGAGAACAACTTGATCAACTTCTCCTGCAAGCTTCACGGCTTCATCAATGGTGGCTGGGGAGCAAGCAGCCGACTCACAGCCAGAGAGATAGCGTACTTCGTGGATGTAGCTCTGGAGAGCCTTCAATGGCGTTATAGAGATGCATGGTGGGCCAGCATAGTCGCCGAGCATCCTCCACGCATTGTTCGAATTGGGTCCCATCACTGCCATTGATGTGATCTTGGAGCGTGAGAGAGGGAGCACGTTAGCCACGTTCTTCAGCAGGACGATGCCGTCTCTTGCTGCCTCGAGAGCTAAATCTTGGTGCTCTTGTGTACAGACTTGGGCTGGGCCCAAATTACCAAACGCAAGGGTCTTAGGATTTCCATTGAAGAGATGGAGTCTCATTCTCACTGAGAAGAGATGGCGTAGAGCTCTGTTGATATCACTTTCTTTGAGAATTCCTTGTTGGAGGGCCTGGTTGGCATGATCTTGAATGTAGGATCCACAGTTTACGTCTACCCCTGCAGTTTGGGGATTTCCAGGGCTATGATCAAGGGAATCTTTAAGGGTTGGAGGAAGAAGAAGAGATTTCTTACCAGCTTTAATGGCTTTCGCAACAGCTTCTTGTGGGCTTCTGGCATAAGTGTGGTTCTCATAGATGGTAGAAACTGCATCGCAGTCTGAGGTGATGTAACTGATCAAGAAACAGTGGTGTTTGAGGATTAAAAATTAAATCTTGGAAGGTTTTGACTTAGATTGGATGAATTTTGGAGCTACCCATTGAAGCCCCATGAGCCCCTTGCTGTTTTAGAGAGAAGATTGTAGTCGGCGCAAGTGGGGACGCCGTTGACTCTGTTGTAGGAGCACATTATCCCGCTAGCATGGCCATCCATCACACAGCTTTTGAATGGAGGTTGGTAAGTGTCTGCCATGTCCTGCGCCGTAACCTGGTAGAGAGATAGATGAGAGATAATGAGAGATTGAAGAGATAAGTGAGAGCCCAGATTGGCTTGATGCCATTTCAATGATCACGATTGTCGAAAGCGGTTTGCACCCTCTCAATGATCAAAATTGTTGGCACACTTAAGAGAAAACTCAGATCAATTTAATGTGATTTGACTCTAGGCATAAGCATCTTAATGAAAACAATTAATGAAATTAATATTGATTCTTTGCTCCAATTTTTATGGGAAGATTTAGCTTTGAAGGGATGAGCACTGGTTTGATACCCATAATGGTAGTCGAGAATACAGATGTATCCCACAATTCAGACTTTACTGATGACATGCAATTCATTCACTTTTTGTGATCAAAGATATGAGACACATAAAACCAGTTAAAGAGAGAAAGAGACAGAGAGAAAACTGATCAAAGGCAGTGGCTCCACATGACAGAGGAAGGTGAATGGGTGGTGGAAACCCAAAGGCATCGAAATGGAAAGATGCATGGGATGTACCATGGAAGTGTTGATCAGATGGAAGGGCCTATCGATGTCAGAAATGATGTGAGAACCAGCAGCAGTACTTGATGAATGGTTCCCAGAATTCCATCTTGAGGACAAGATGAACTCTTTGGCAGGAATTGATGGTATGCCACCCCATTCCAATCTATAGGAGACAAGGAAGGCCGGCCCAATCCATCTTGAATGGGCTCAGACCAGAATGGCCCAGCGGAGGGTGGGCTCTTAGGAGGTGGGCTAATCATGGATGATGGGCCACCGGTAGACAGACCATCAGAAGCCCAGAATTAAATCAGGCTAGGGCAAGTGAGATGAGGCAGGCGATACCTCATCTGGGAAACCTGAGAGCCTCTTGAATTAGCGCCCCATCAGAAGAAGTCGTCCACCACGTTGTCTGCTCCATCCTCTCTATTTCTCACTCTCTATCCATTCTCCCTATCTCTCTCTCTGTCAAGCTTTTCTGTGGACGTATTGATATCAGAGCTATTTTGAGTGTTTTGAACGGGATTGTTGCATCAAATCGGTTTCTTATGAGGTGCTTGTTATAGTATTCAGGGTTCTTACCAGTATGCATGCATGCATGCATGTATGTATGTATGTATTTATGTATGTACATCTGTATGTAGAGAGATACAGTTAGTTCAAACCCTGGCAATAAAAGACATGCATGTCAGTATGTATACATGCATGTCTGCATGAAAAGAGAGAAAGAGAGCTAGTTCAAACCTTGGCATTAAAGGACAGGCGATTGACGCCCTTCCAGTGATCAAGATCATAAGCGGTGAGATGCTTGCAGCAGGCGGAAGCTTGGAGAGAAGACCCTCTGAGATTTCCGCCATTAAAGGAGTCTCCTTGCAAACCTCTGACGTAAGCGACGGCGTATTTTTCAGCAGTCAACGGGTCCTCTCCTGGAGTCTCCTGTCCTCTTCCCCACCTCGGATCTCTGAAAATATTTATGTTCGGAGACCACAGAGTAAGCCCATCAGCTTGTCCGGCATTATAGAAAGCTCGAGCTTCAGTTCCCACAGCCTGTTCCACAAAAAGTAAGAAACTCAAGAATCAGATTTACAAAATCGATTTTCCCTTAAACAAAGTACCGAGAGCAGAAAATCAAGAAAGCCATCCATGAACAGAACTGACCCAGAAATTTTAAAAAACGCTGTTATTTTATCTGAGTTTCTCCTACCCGTAGAAAAAAAGACGCTGTTTTCTACTATTCAGAGGGAAAAGTAACATTTTTCCCTCCTACGGAAATCAGAAAATAAAAAAGCACATGAACAATACAGACTCAGAGATTTTTACAACCGCTGTTTTTGTTTTCAAATTTCTACTTCCCGGAGGAAAAGATGCTGTTTTCAACTGTTCGAATGATATTCTTCGACAAAGTAAAACAAGAGATCCAGGGACAGTGATGACCCAGGGAATCTAAAAACCGCTGTTTTTTCTGTAATTTCTACAGCTCATTCCTCCCAGAGAAAAAAACCCTTTATTTCAAGTACCCTAGAGAGCGAAAACACTCTTCACTGAACCCACCTTCCCAATGCGGTACCAGAGAAGAGGATCAAATGCGGCGGCGGAGAGGATAACTTGAGGAAAACTGGTGGCGGCGGAGAGAGGGCCACCATCAAAACGAATGCCCCTGCCGGAGTTCGATATTCCGTGAAGAGACTCAGACCACCACTGAAAAGAAGGAATACGGAGACGAGGAATCCCGGGAGAAGTGTTTCCCAGCTGGGATATTTTTTCCGGTAAAGTGAGGCGGGAGATGAGATCGTCAAGCCGTTTTTCTAAAGAGAGAGAAGGGTTGCAGAAGTGGGAAAGTGGCGGTTGATGGGTCGGAGGCGTCGCATGCATAAGGTGGCGAGTTTGATGCCGCTGGAAGAGAGAGAGTCGCTGCAAGTGCTGCAAGGAGGAGGAGATTGCTCGCCCAGGCGCTTGCCATTGCTAAGAAAACTGGAGAAAGAGAGTAACCGAGACCAAGGTTCTGGTCTGATAGGCAGTGATCCGCACGGAGAGAGAAAGAGCGTACATTTATAGAGAGTTTATAGATGGAGACAGAGTATTGCCTCACCGGCAGAGAGAGAGAGAGAGAGAGAGGCCAAGAGTGTTGACTAACACGGGGAGAGATTGGTCAAGAACGATTGCCTACAGGGAGAGAGAGATAGAGGCGGCATAAAGATTGACAGAGATAGTGCGAAGACAGAGATGGGAAGTTGGTCGGACTGACGGGTGACAGAGAATGGACAGCTAGAGAGAGAAAGGAGAACAGATAAAAATAGATAAAAAGAGGGAGAGACAGGAGCCTAGAGCCACGAGTATTGCCAGAGTCTTAAAGAGATATTAAACTATATTTTTTACAGAGTGTAGAGAGAGAGAGAAGTCAGGAAAGACATAAATAGACAAAAAGAGGGAGAGAGAGGTAGACTGGATGAGAGAAGAGAGAGAGATGAGCCAAAAAGCATGGAGAAAGGAACATAGAGATGGGGGGCCTGATGAGTAGGAAAAAAAAATCTGACGGGTTGGAGAAGTGAGCTCCGAGATTTCCAAGCGCGCTTTTGTTTGATGGATTATGAAACCGAAGATTCTGTACTTGATCTGGAGTTTTGATTATCTTTCGTGATATTTGATGTTCAAAATGTTCATCATTGAGCTGGTATTTTCCTGATAACGGCATCATTATATCTCTCTCTCCTGATAATGGCATCATTTTTCCTGATAGCAGCTATGGGGCATTTAATCATGAAAAGAGGATAGCCAAATATCTCTCTCCCCTACTTTTAAGACTTGATTCATGTCATATTTTTTCCATGGACAATTAATGGCATCATTTGATCTCTCTATCTCTCTCTCCTGATAGTGGCATCATTTCATATTTTTTCCATGGACAATTATATCCTATAATATTAAAAAAAAAGATTTTGTGGATAAATAATTTGATTGAGGTCCTTTCAGATTTGAAAAGCAAGATCATGCTTCCTTAAACAAGTCTTCTCTGAAATAAATCAAACTTAGGGTTAATTTTTAATACATCTTCCTTCCTTATGATAGTAAGTAGTTTTTTTAAAAATAAGTCAAGTTCTTCTATAAGTAGAAGTTTTTATTAGCTGAGTGAAGTCAAGTAGCTAGGGAACAACTATCAAGATAGGTTCGATGAGTTTTTTGGATGAATCATGCACGATGATTCATCCATTTGTTGATCCAATCAACGTAAATTCTTGATCAAGAGTCATATCACATCCAACAATAAATATCAGCCCAATCGATCCAGATCACCAGATCATTGATTTTTCAATTCAATCAAGTAGAAGTGCCTCAATAAACGAGTCATCTAACATAAAATTAGTTTTCATATGTTCAATATACACCAATAAATCTCTTATTAAAAATGAGTTCTTGAGGTTGTTGGAGAAATTGATAGAAGCTTCATTATCATAAAACATTTGTATGGGTCTTTGTTTTGATTTAATGAAGTTGTATGAAGTTTTCCAAATAGCAATATGGAAAGAGTATTAAGATCTTTTAATCATATTTAAGAGGTGAATAATTAAGTGTTCACATAGCTTCCAAAAGGATAATGGCCACTTAGCATAGCTAACTCCTCCCTATATGCCTCAAATGAATCACTTTGATTGTTAGTTAAATATAATATCGTTCAGGGAACCATATGGATTTATTTATTAAACTCTTTCTTCATAGAGTACCTACTCTCTATCCTTATTGTCTCTACATTGATGGTCACAAGATCAACCGCACCTATTATATTAGTCTGATCAGACAGTACTATTCTTTCGAGATATTTTGATATCCTTCTCACATATCCCTCAAATAAGAATGTTTATAACATACATTTAATGACTAATGTGTTCGGTTCTGATGTCGATAAACTTTTAAATTTTCGATCAAACATTTAATGTTGCGGAAAATATTGAATCGGATATTCAAAACACCAAGCCACCAAGAACAGACGATCCTATCATTTAGTATGAATGAGAAAACATACTTACAGGGTTTCCTTGAAGGAGTTCTTGAAGCTATTCAAGTGTCTAGCCTCTAACGGTATCACGCGGTCTCCGGATAGTTGGATATCCTCTTCAAAGCTCTTCACCAAGAGAGAAAGAGAAGAAATAAGAGAATTCTAGCAAGGCTTGTATAGGCACCTTGAGTTGTGGTCGTTCTCTCCTTATTTATATACATTTGATATGATGTTTTTTTCATAAAAACCCTCATAATTATGTCTATATCCACCAACATCCATAAACCTTATGTCTGTGACCCTCTAGGTCCATATATCTCACTAGTTAATAACTCTATAGACCAAATAACACCACATTGGTCAACCTTAATTTATTATCCGTATCCACATATAGATTAATTAATCAAGGATTGATTTAACCCAATCGATAGGTTCAGTTGTCAGCCCGTTGGGTGCCAAGCTACACCACGTACTCTAGGAGATATGGAGTATATAAGAACTCACTTATAGAACCTTCCCGTCATCGATTACCATGTATGTATAATCCTTCATCCACATTAAACTCATGCATGACTTACGGTATAGTCAATTGTCAAACCCTAATCGGCCACTCAAGTTAGTACTGATGCGTGTAGAAATCATTAGGAACTCTTCAGATATTTCCACTACCTTGGCCAAGGATTTCATTGCATCTCATTCCTTAAGTCAATCTCCTCAAATACCGAGGGTGGATGATCCCATCTTGATCACACAATCATCTTCGTGGACTTCATGTTGTATCCAATATATGACGTTTTAGATATCATGTGGCTAGGGATTCGTAAGTCATAATCAAAACACAATCATCCATCCACAAGATGTCTTTGGTGTCTCAAATTAAAAGACCACATACATAACTGTGACATGAATCAACATGATTGACAATTAGGTATAATACTACTCAGGGATTCATACAAATCAATTTAATGACCTCTTTCTCTAAAGAGCACCCATTATATCTCATTAGTGTCTCCACACCGATGGTTATAGGATCAGCCATACTCATCATATGAGTTGGATTAGATAGTGCTATTCTTTATGGATAATTTGATGTCCTTCTCGAATATCCCATGAATAGGAATATTTAAAACATAGCTTTAAATACTAGTGATCACTATGTTATGATCTCATCATAATTCACTAAGTCATTTCACATTGATAACATATCATTGATGCATTCATTTTCATCATTATAAATGGGTTTTAACATATAATTCTTAGTAATATAATGGATGTTATCATGTTTTTTATGATATTTTTGAATTCATCATTTCATTTCACTCATATACTCAACTTACATCTATTTAGTGCTATTGTGATAAAAAAATAGATATGTCCTATCATGCACCATTCTTTTCAATTACTTATACTATGAGACTAACCCTATTTGACTCTGTCAAATTCAAGTGGTTAAATTCTCACATTTTTTAGGAGTTATGTAGATGTAGGGACACAGGTATGCAAGTAGAAAAGCATGGATGGATGATGATAAGAGGAAAGAGGAAACAACTCTCCACTAAATTTGAACAACATGACAACCATATTTTTATGAAATGTGGTAAATGAGGTTTAGATTTGGTAAAAAGATCATCATAAGGTTTTTAGGATAATCCAAAATTGATTTAGAGTGAATATTCTGCCAATCTCCTTATTTTTAAGGAGGTTGGACCAAACTTAACTTTTATTAAATGAGACCTTAATTTTTTTCTCATGATTTTAGATATTTTTAAATGAAAAGATAGAGGATTACACTCTTGATCAAATGGAGAAATTTTCTTGGAAAAAGGAGTTGTATTTCGTGAGGTATTCAATTTCTAAGTTTAGGGATTTTTCCTGAAATTTTTTTAGAATTTTTCCTAAATAGGTACTTTTCTGACTTTGAGCGTATTTACAAAAATCCCAAACCAATTTTTAAAGTAAAAATTTATAGAAATGCCCCTCTAATTTTTAAAATAAAAATTTACAGAAATGCCTTTTCGATTTTTTAAGTAAGAAATTTACAGAAATGTCACTCTGGACGATCTCAATCAATGCCTAGGATTTCTCTAAATTAAAATCATGATATCTCATGATCTAGATGGAGTTTTGAGTTAAAATTTTATTTCTAGATTTATCTTTTAACCCTCTATCCATCCATATCCTTGGATCAAAGAATCGAGCTAGAAAAAAATGATTTTGATAATTGGACTCTTTTACCCCTCTTTACACTCAAACCCTAAGAACCTACCTATAAAAGCCTTCATTTTCTCTATCCTTACAATTTTTGGCTCTCTCTTAGCATTAGGCTACCAGAAGGAAATGGAGAGGAGGTCAAGGCCCAAGGAGGACCATTGTTTGATGCTCAACCTTGTGGTGGAGAAGGGAGCAAGTAAAGATCGTGATCAGAGCGGATCAAGCATCACCCCGCCTAGGACGGGCACACCAATGGGGTTTGTGCAAAGATCTAGATTGGATTTTGGCTTGGGAATATCTTTATATGCAGTAGACATGTGTTTTATTTTTCTTTTCCTTTTCCTTTTCCTTTTTCTTTGATTATAGTTGCTTTGACATGATCTCCGCGTGCATCTCTCACTCTCACCCTTGCTGTGCATTTATCCATTGTTATCGCCATCTATTTTCTCATATTTATATCATATTATCTCTATTAATCTAATTATCTCATCCATTTTCTAATTTCTTTCTTAATTATAAGATAAGCTCAAAATTATCTCTCATACTTACTTCCACATACTCCATTTCAACATCTTCCTCTGTCCTCATCTGTCCTTTAAACACATAACCTCATTACTTTAGCTCCATGTGGATTCGACCCTTGCTGACACCATGCACAACAACGACGAAAAACATACGCGATCAAGTTCATCACACATGCTCATGAACTTCATTGCAAACATCACACAAGAATGACAATGGATAAATTTCATTTCAATGAACATAAACAAGATTGATGAAAATGTGATTAGCTTACAGGCTACATAATATCGATCATAATAATCAATGTAATATAGTCTCATGATAATTTTTTGAGTCATTTCATATGTTTATGGACTTCAATTAAAATAAATGAGACACAAAAGTGTGATTTGGCCTATAAGCCACATAATTAGGGAAGGCCAAAGAGAGACTCAATCTTAGTCAACTAGATTGTACTGAGACCATCGGTCCCACAAAATGGGTCTCTAATGGTCTAGGTCCAAGTTCGGTATAGCCCTCTTCAGCCATTTGGTCTTGGACTTAGTTGAAAATTAAATTTCTCCTCTCGGTAACCTCCCAGCCCCCGCTATCCCCCTTCGAAAGACCATTGCATATGCAAGAGCATCTTTTTTTCATTTTTGTATGCCTTGAGTATGCAAGAGCGTCTCCCAATATGAAACCCTAGAAATGAACATATCTGTTTCCTCCACGGATGGAAAGGAATTGGAAGACTGTTGGCCGATAGCTCGGAAGAGCACAATCAATTCCATTGAATACTTTGAGATATAAAAGGTTCAGCAATAGAGGAAGAAAATTAGAGTAAAAACAATGGAGGATTAACTTGTTTCTGAGTGACTGATGAATCGAGACCGCGAGGTCGTTGAAAACACAGGGTCAAGAGTCAAAACAATTACCAAGCTCACCAATTTTATCAAATAATCACGAATTAAGGAGTATAGTGGTGAATAAGGACCGAATCAACGGAGAATTAAGGTAATTTTGAGGGATCTTTTGAAATTTAATCAAATCGGATGATGAGATGTGGATAGAAATTAGGGGTTTTGATATTTTTGGAAAGAAGACTTGAATACAAATCCACGAAATCAAAAATCACTTAATTTGGATCAAGACTTGCAGAGAAATCATCGAATGAACAAGAGAGAAATTTTTAAAAAATAAAATCACGAAAAACCAAAATTGAAATTGAAATTGACTCAAATTATGATTATAAAATGAAATCTAAAGCTATACGAAGGAAGATTAGGATGAAACATGATCCCTAACCCAAGATTACGCTTGAATTGATCCAATTAGTTGCCGGATCAAAGGCTTTTCATTCTAAATTTGAAAGCACGATCGTTGATGTTCAAGCGCCAATTTCTTCTTATTCTCTCAATGAAATCTCACTTTCAAGCACTCCATGGATACAGAAATGAGTCTAGAAGTGATTAGAAGCAAGAGATTCAAGGGATTTTGGTGGTTAAATAGTTCGATTACTCGAATTGCCCTGGAATGCTTTACAATGTTGAAGAACATCTCAATTTATAAGGCAAATTGGGCGTAACCGTCTGATCGGCATTTAATCTTCGATCAACGGCTCAATGGAAACGCACGATTCGAATCATTACGATTAAGTTGTGGATGTTGGATCTCTGATAGACTGTCGATATGATTCCACGTTGCGCGCATTATAAGCAACACAATAAATCCTCAATGTTTGATCTTGATCGGACGCTCCAGATGCCTTTCGTCGGTTTTAATCTCAGCCATTATAACTCCTAAGATCAACGGTTGAGATTATATCATGTTAAAACGATTTGCCGAGAAATCATATTGCACCACGTACCCCCGCCTTTAAGTGACGATCAATGATCACGATTAAATACGCAATTGGATGCTCCAGATTGCTCTACATCACCTGCGCACTTATAAAATCAATTATAAATTCATAAAAATTTATTAAAAATTCAAAAAAAATTTAGAAAAAAATCTGAAAAAATCCCTAAAAATTAGAAAATTCATGTCTTTTAAAATATAACTCCAAATTAATCCAAATTTATTTCATCGGATCAGAAATTGAATTATCTATATTCGAAAAAGTCAAATTTAATAAATAAAAAGAGGTTAAATTTTTATTTAAAAAATACACTCATTTATTTTAGATTTGAAAACTTAGAAAAATATATGAGTGTATATTAAATAATTTCTCTTATTATTTAACCTTAAAAACTAATTATAATCTCAAGTAAAGATGGATTATAAAAATATTTATCCTTAAGTCATCATAATTAACCATAAATCAATGTATTTTGAGATTATAATGACTTTTTCATAGAATGATAGATAAACACTAAACAATATGATAACATGCATTAGAATGGAGTGATTTATGCCTTAATTTGTATTAATAATTATGTCTTTTCATGTTTAATTAGCATACTATCAATGACATATCTCGGATGGCTATTGGTAGTTGTTGTTGACGCCCATACGCACAAATCCCTTATTGATATGCTATGCAAAAATACGTTGGTCATCTTTGTCTCCGCATGTTTGTCTCGGCTCCTTTGCAAAGCCTTGGCTTTCTCGTTTATCAAGAATCAAGATACCACATGGAGATAAGAAAAATCCTAAAGGCTTCTAAGTGGGAAAATTGTCGAAAAGTAGTGAATATATATTGATAGATAGAGCGATAGATAATTACATACATGTAGATAGAGAAATAGGTAGATAGATAGAGAGAGAGATGAATTGAATCATGGGGCGAAGGGAAGATCAACAATTGTGGTAGATTGATGTCAGAGAGAAATTTGATAAGAAACAAGAAAACAATTACAAGTCAAAGAAAACACCCACGGTTTGGGATTTTTATAATGTAGGAAATAGGCAGACCTAGGGAAGGCCAAAGATCGATCGAATCTCGGTCAACCGAACCGGACTGAGACTGTCAGTCTCACAAAATGAGGCTTTGATAGTTTTGATCCAAGTTCAGTTTGATCCTCTTCAATCCTTCAATCTTGGATTGAGATGAAAATATATTTTGGTAGTAGAAAAAAAATGTTTTTATAGTTAAGAACAAAGAAGCCTCTCAATATTTCCATTAGGGTTCAGTCAAAGAGACCAAAATGAAGACTGAACAGAATAGTGACCAAGTTTGACCGAGACTAAATTAAGATTTTGACCAAATGGTGTGACAAAAACTAGACCGTGATTAGGACCGCCCAACCCTGCACATAATCTATTAGTAGATATTGTATGATTACATCTAAAACTTGGCATAAGACTTAACATAAGCTTGATCAAATTTCAAAAGTATGACATTCTATCAATTAGGGAATGTTTTTGGTGACCAAACTTGGAGATATCAAAAGTGAGAGTGGTGATATGAGTGACAAAAAATCTTGTGAAAAACATGATCGCTTGCTAGTGGAAGGCTTTATGCACTCAATTGATCTAAGCAATGTGAATCGATCCCTAAGGAACCCTCAAAAGGGTTGTTTTTCAATGGGTACATTGATATGCAAAAAATTATAGTTGTTGAAAGTGTAAGTTCGTGTAGGAAAATTATACTCAACTCTTTGAATTTGATTTTTAAATTTAGAATACTGGTCAGTTCAAGTAGAATCCACATGGAGGAAGGTTAAAAGATTGAAAGATTGATATTCTTTTGGATTAGGAAAGAGAAAATAATTGATTGAAAGAAGAAGACGTATAACATAAATACGATGAATTTATTAAATATTTCTAAACCCCTTTCAAAGATAAAAAAAACTGTTGATTAACCGTAGAAATGTGATTTAGGGTTTGAAAATTATGAAAATTTGAATTAAAAGATAGAGAAAATGAAAAATATCAGTGGAAATGATTGTAATATAAAGATTCGTGATGAAAACGCACTCTAGTGATGCTCTTTGATCACTCTGAGAGCTCGTATATTTCACTCAAACTTGGTGTCTTGTATGTAACACAAGCAATAAAAGAAGAGAGAAGAAGCTCACTAAAAATGATGTTCCATACACAAAAAAATGATTGATTGGTGCGCTCTTTCCTCTTAGCTAGCCAATGCTTGAAACAATCATCAAAATGTTTTTTAAAAACTAAATTCTTGGCCCTAGATTTATAATCAAACCAAGAAAACGTGGAGGAGGAAATGACAGTCATGCACACAAAATTTCAGCTCCAAACTCTATTAGGATTGTCAGATATCAAGATTTTAATTTGGAGAAATATGGATTGTTGATTAACCGTCTCTATCCTCATCCGCCTCCTTGAGTTCCATGCCATAATATCTCACACAATGCATAGATTACATCGAGTCAAGCTAAAAAAAATTCAATCATATATTTCTCAATCCTCTCTCTTCTCTCCTCTTCTTCTCCTAGTAGTACATGAGACATAGAAAGAGAGAAAAAGAGAGAAGTGCAAGAGAGGAGCGAATGTGAATGAGGATTGTGCCCTTCTTCCTCGCTCCTCTCTCATGCACAAGAAGAGAGGGTTGTGGTAGAAGAGGGAAATATGTGACAGAAATTTCATTCCAGTTGCATGAGAGAGAGCGGGAGAGAGAGAAAGACAGATAGAGGGAGTACTCTCTCTTATTTTTCTTTTTTCTCAAACTGAGAAAAATGTACAACCAATTTTGGGGAAGGTTCCATCACGCAACAAAAATTTCATTCCAATTGCACGAGAGAGATGACGAGATGAGACCACGAGGTCATTGAAAACTCATGAAAATGTGTCAAAATAAGTTCCAAGCTCACCAATTTTGATAAATAATCATGAATTAGATAGTATAGAGGTGAATAAAGGTCGAATCCATAGAGACTTAAGGTTTTTTTAAGGGTTTTTAAAAATTTGATCAAATCGAACAATGAATTGACATGAGAAATTTTGGATTTTGATAAATTTAGAAAGATAACTGAAAGGCAAATCCACATAATCAAAAATCACTCAATTTGGATCAAGATTCGTGGATAAATCAAAGAGCAAAAATTAGGTAGATAATCGATCGCAAGGAGAGAGAAAAACCGAAATTAAATCTAAACTTAACTTAATCTACTACTCAAAATTGAAAGATAATAATACATGACAAAAGATTATGATAAAAATGCATAATCTAACCCGAAGTCACGCTCGAATTGATTCAATTGATCGCCGGATCAAAGGCTTTTCATTCCGTGAATTCAAAGATAAAATTTAGCATTCAAGATGCTATTTCTCCCTATTCTTTCAACGAAATATTGATTTCAAACACTCCTTGGATGAGGAAATGAGTTTAGAAGAGGAAGAAATCAACAGATTCAAGGATTGAGTTATCTAAACTGTTTGATTTACTCGAAACATCCAAGAATGCTTTACATCGTCAAAGAACATGTTAATTTATAGGCAAAATTGGGCGTGGCCATTTGATTTGGCTCTAAAACTTCAATCAATGTCTCAAATGAAACACTTTGAGGCAAATTGTTGCCATTAAGTTGAATTCGTTTGATTGAAGATGAAGCATCCAGATTTGCCACGTCGGGTGTGCAAAAGAATCGTTGCACGATTGCCTCCGTCCGATTGGAAATCGATGTTTGAGATATTGCCATGCGTCCATCGAAGTCTAATGTGCGCATTTAATCTCAGCCATTATAACTCCTCAGATCAACGGTTGATATTAAAACATTATATAACAAATCATCGTCCAATCAGATTCTACTGTGTATCCCTTCACTTAAGTGAAGATTGATGATCATGATTTAATCGCGCGATCGCATGCTCCACGTTTCTCCACATCACCTGCGCACAAAAACAGAAAAATATAATCCCACATGAAAAAATCAAAGAGAATGCGCAAGTATACACGAGGTGAGTGAATAATGTGAGTAGCGAAAATCTTGAAAAGGGTGCTTATTCTCATTAATCACACACACACGCACACATACTCACACACGCGCACACACGCGCATACACACACGCGCTCACATGCACATGTGTGTGCGACGTGGCATTCTCATATGCCGTCACATGGCATTGCATTATTGTGCATGACACATTAGCTGCCACATCAGCACGTGATAAAAATTATAACTTTTTATTCATTTTAATTCACAATAAATCGAATTAAATTCATAAAAAATACATAAATTCTAAAAAAAATCCCTAAAAATTAGAAAATTCGTATCTTTCAAAATATAAATTCAAATTAATCCAAATTTATTTTTTGGATTAGAAATTAAATTACTAAAAATAAAATATTTATATAACAATAGAATACATTTTTATTTCAAAAATACACTTATTTCTCTTAGAAAATTAAACTTAGAAAAATAAATGAGTGTATTGATAACATGCATATATAACTTAAATCATTTCTCTTATTTAACTAATATTCATGCTTATTTTATGTTATTATGATGCATGTTATCATAGTTTTATGAATTTTCTCCATTGGTATGCCATTTTACTTAAATCCATATTTTTGCATTATTTAGGGTTAATTATGTGTTTTATTGATGTTTGATCTTTTGAAAGGTTAAATAATTGGAAATTCACCACTTTCCTTAAGTTATTTTGAATTTAGTTGCTAATTAAAAGAATCAATTTCAAGAAGAGAGTGATGGGATGATATAAAGTAGAATTTTTAAGGGATTATTTAAGATTATTTTGAATTCACCATATTTTTCTTGTTGGAATTTATATTTTTAGGTGACATAATATTAAAGATGAAAAAATTTGTGATCCTATGAAGAAAATATGAGTCAAAAAGGAGTTATATAAAGAGAGATTTGAATTTGTGAATTTTATGGAATTTTCTGGATTTGATTTTAATTTTTCAAGCATATTCTTGATTTAATTCCTTTAAAAAAATGGCAAAAATCGTGGGGAGATCGTGGGATCATGGCCCACTTAAATCGTGCAATCTCAACTGTTGAATCAGCCTTCAATGAATCGGACGGTCCGCGATTTTCGCAATGAAACTTCCTCTAAAAAATGATGTTCTTCCTTTGTAAACCTAACTGTTGATTGAATTGTGAAGAGATTAAGAGATTTTGAAGCAAAATCTTAACTTCTTTGTAATCCCCTTGTATTCTAGACTCAATTGCGATCATATTGAGGTAGGATTGATCATGAATCATAGTAAGAATCGAACAAAATCTACCCTTGAACGCCGAACGCACGCCAAAGAAGAAATGGAGGAAAATACTCTTTAGTCAATGCGAATTGAAGCCAAATCTTTGCGTCCATCACGCAAGTAGTGTGATTTGATCATATCCCTTGCAATAATTCCAATTTAGATTAGATTTAGATAGTTAAATTCATTTTAGAAATCGAATTGTTTTTCGTTTCGCCCAAATTTGGGTGCATATTTTTGATGATTTTCAAACACAAATTTCTCCTTGATCTTAAATCCAAATTGTTTCATTAGATTCCTTGTTTCATCAGCTTTTCATGGATAGCTAAATTGCAAGATTTCATTACTGTGTGGCCCTTCAATTTAACGTTTGACCATCGACTGTTCATTTTCAATTTGAATTTGGGCGTTAACTTGAGGGGACAATTACTCTTAAAATACAAGATGAAATTTGACGATTTTGGTCTTTTCGGAATCCTCTGGTTATTAGATTTTTATTCATATGTTAATTTCTTGATTTGGATATCATTTGGTTAGTCAATTTGATGATTTAAACCAAAAAGTTCATTTCAGGGAATTTTATGATCTTTGATTTTTAATAAATTATAATAAATTTAATTCTTCTCAAAAAATCAGGAATTATATATCCAAATTTTCCATTTTCTCTCTAATTTCTGAATACTAATTTTTGTAATATTTTACTCTCATTTGTCAGTGAATTTGATCATTTAAACCAAAGTGTTCATTTTAGGTTTTTTCTGATATTTGATTTTTAATACATCATAATAAATCTAATTCTTCTTGAAAAATCACGAATTGTATATCAAAATTTTTCATTTTCTTTCTAGTTTTTAAATATATAACTTTTGTAATATTTCATCCTCTTTTTATTATCTGATTGTATAGAAAGTCAACATCTGGTCAAAGTCAATGCTTTTTCCTTGACTTTTGAGTTTTCTTTGTCAAATGATCTTCTAAATTTTTAAAATATCTTTTATCATATATTTATATCATTTTTATTAATTATATATTACTTGCATTTATTAATATATCCAATTAAACCTAAGTTTGACCAAGTCAACCGTTCGATGAGAGTGAACCGTATTTTCTGTGGATGGACCCGATTTGCATACTATGCTTGATTTCATATTTTTGTTATTGTGAGTTCAGAATTATAAATTTTGTTTGATCGGCGTTTGTATGCTTTCAACGACCACATAAATTGGCACGTCATGTATAAAAAGTATTTTCTCTAATTATTTAACATTAAACCCAATTATAATCTCAAGTCTATATAGGAATAATTTATTCTAAAATATATTCTTTTAATTATACATAATTATCCCTAAAATAGTGCATTTGGAGATTATAACTTAAAATTTCATGAAAAGATAGATATGCACTCAAAGTATGATAACATGCATAAGAATGACATGTTTTATGCCTAAATTTGTATTAAAAATCACATAATTACATATATAAATTGAATGTTATCAAGAGAGCGGGAGAGAGAGATAGAGACAGAGAGACCGAGCTTGAGAGAGAGAGATAAAGTCTTAGTGAGAGAGAGATAGAGAGAGAGAGTATTCTCTCTCTTTTTTTCTTTTCTTTTTTATGAAATAGAGAGAAATGTGCAGCCAATCGTGGGGAAGGTTCCATCACGCAAAAAAAATTTCATTCTAGTTGCACAAGAGAGAGCGAGAGAGAGAGAGACGGAGACAGAGATAAAGAGACAAACAGAGAGAGAAAGAGATAGATCCAAAGAGAGACATAGAGAGAGAGGGACAGAGATAGACAAAGATAAAGACAAAGAGAGACATAGAGAGAGAGAGAGACAGAGAGAGAGCCATAGATAGAGCTATAGAAAGATATATAGAGAGAGAGACAGAGATAGAGCCAAAGAAAGACAGAGACAGAGACAGAGACAGAGACAGAGACAACTCTTTTTTTCTTTTTTTATCAAATAGAAAGAAATGTGCGGCCAATCAGGGGTAAGGTTCCATCACACAATGGAAATTTCATTATGATGAAACGATTTCGTATGGTCATTGAATACACCTAAAATCGTGTCAAAACAATTACCAAACTCACCAATTTAAAGAAATAATCACAAATTAAGGAGTATAGTGGTGAATAAGGATCAACTCCATAAAAAATTAAGGTATTTTGAGGTATTCTTTGAAATTCAATCCAATTAGACAATTAGATAAGGTGAGAAATTAGGGGTTTTGATAAATTTGGAAAGAGAACTCGAAGGCAAATCCACGGAATCAAAAATCACTGAATTTGGATCAAGACTTGCGGAGAAATAGACAAGCGAATTAGAGAAAATTTTTGACCGAGAAAATCATGAAAAAACAAAATTAAAATTGAAATTGACTAAATCTATGATTCAAAATTAAAATCTAATGTTATAGGATAAAATATTAGGATAAAAACATGATTTCTAACCCAAGAAAGTGCTCGAATTGATCCAATTTCTTGCCAGATCAAAGGCTATTCATTCTGCAAATTCGAAGATGATCATTGACATTCAAGAGTCGATTTCTCCCTATTCTCTCAACAAAATCTCAATTTCAAATACTCTGTGGACGCAAAAATTGAATTTAGAAGTGATTGAAGCAAGAAATTCAAGGACTGTGGTGTCTAGACAGTTCGATTACTAGAAGAACCGATTTACATCGTTGAAGAACATCTCAATTTATAGGACAAATTTGGCGTAATATTCGATCAACGGCTCTGATGGAATGCATATATGCAAATTGTTACTCTTAAATCGTGTTGGTGGATCGGAGATAGACCGTCGAGATCTCACCATGTCGCGCGCGAAGAAGTAACGCGTGAAATGCCATTTGTTCGATCTTGATCTAATGCTCTGGATGCGTTTTCGTTTGCTTTAATCTCAACCGTTATAATACATAAAAATAGTCTCAAATGGCAAAAATCAAAGAAATCCTACTAGTGTAGAAGTAGCACGTGACTAATGAGATAGCGAAAATCTTTAACATGGTGCTTTATCATTACTCACATACACACACGTGCACACATGTGTGCACACGCCACACACATGCGCACACTCGCACACTCACACACGCACATGTAAACTGTGTGACACGTGACATTCTCATATGCCACCACATGGGGTCGCTGTTTTGTCCATGCCACATCAGTTGCCACATCATCACGTGATACTAAAATTATTTTTTATTCATTTTAATTCAAAAAAAATCGAATTAAATTGAGAAAAATTTCAAAAAAAATCTCTAAAACCTAGAAACTTCATATCTTTTAAAATAAAACTCCAAATTAATCCAAATTAATTACATTGGATCAGAAATAAAATTATCTATCATTTTAAAAATTTAAATTCAATAAATAACAAGAGCATAAATTTTCATTTAAAAAATACACTCATTTATTTTAGAATTTAAAACTTAGAAAAATAAATTAGCGTATAAAAAGTGATTTCCCTTATTATTTAGCATTAAAACCTAATTATAATCTCAAATATAAATGGGGATAATATAATATTTAAAGTATTTCTCTTTAATTTATCATAATTATCCCTAAATTAGTGCATTTGAGATTATAACTTAATTTTCATAGAATGATAGATAAACAGTAAAAAATATGATAACATGCATTAGAATGGAATGTTTTATGCCTTAATTTGCATTAGTAATCATATATTTTCATGTATAATTTGCATGTTATCACATTCTAGTTGCATGAGAGAAAGGGAGAGAGAGAGACACACAAAGAGAGAGATAGAGATAAGGAGAGAGAGACAAAGCTAGAGGCAGAGCCAGAGCCAAAGAGAGATAGAGACAGAGAGAGCGGCAGATAGAGAGGCAGAGAGAGAGAGAGACAGAGAGAGTCAGAGAGAGAGTACTCTCTCTTTTTTTTATCAAATAGAGAGAAATGTGTGGCCCATCATGGGGAAGGTTCCATCATGCAACAATAATTTCATTCCAGTTGCATGAGAGAGGGAGTACTCTTTTTTTTCTTATCAAATAGAGAGAAATGTGCGACGAATTTCAGGCTGCCACGTCGCCTACCCTTTTAAAAATATTTTCAAAAATAAAGAAAATCAATTTTTGTTTTTAAAAAATCATTACTCAATGATTTAAATCTCTATAAATTTCTAGAAAACTCCAAAAAATCCATAAAATCTCAAATTCCTCATAGAAAATAATTTCCTCAATAAAAATCATGATAAGATTCATTGATAAATATTTTCATGTCATCCAAGGCATTTTAAATAGAAAATAAATTAAAAATTATTTTGTAATAAAATTTTTTTTGCTTGATGAATCAATGTCATTTAATGCTTATAAAATATTATGAATACATGAAAAATTTAAAATATCCTTTTACACATAAATATTATCATTTTAATCATTTTAAACCATGATAACATGCATATGTGATAATATTTATAGGACTAAATATATAAAATACATGATATGAATCCTTGAATTTGCTTGTTATCATACATGAAAAGTGACAAAGTTTCTTGGACTATAGAACCATGATTGTATGTTAAAGGGAATTGGATAATTGTGGCCAATTTCTTGACTTTGTCACATCTCCTTGATATTCATCTTGATCCATCTTCACCTTACTTATTTTAGACCTTAATAGTTGCGAGGATCTTTATAGTCACAATTATTGTCATATTCAACAATGGTTGAAACTTCTAGGAAAAAACTTTGAATTGGGAGAGTGATCCTCCTAGTGAACTGACCTTACCTCAAACTGGCACAAGTAAAAAAATATAGTATTAAAGGGCACTTTGAAAGAACCATGTTGAAGTAACTCAAAAAAATAATCCCTTAACTTAGGGAGATGGGGTGCTCTCTTGTCTTTTGATTAGAAAAGTAACACATATTAGGGGAATGAGCGGAATCATCGTGTTCCAATTTTATGCCCGGCTCCAACCATCCAATGGACCATGGACTAAACGACCGCTGCCTTCAAGGATTGTGTCTAGGGAGCGATGATGCTATAATCAAAATTGCTTTTGGTTTCTCTTCCTCGAGCCACAAGGATGTTTCATGCCACCCAAGGAACTATGTTGTATTATTTTTATTTTTTTTTGAAATACTAGAAGTGTTGATTTTATTCTATATTGAATGATAAGATCTTTGGTTCATGGTGCTTTATGTTTTAAATACTCGATTCTAATGTCTTCCGCTGTACTCGAGTTTTGCAATTAGATTTCAAGGGCTAATCGAGCCTCAATCCCAACGGTCCCAACGAGCTACCTTTAGCCGACTAGGGTTTTGAACCCTAGAAGAAAGGGTTTCAACTTTAGTGAAAATTTTAGGCATCAACCAATCCTAGAGGAGGAGGAAGCAAGTTGGCCCCACCACACTAGAAAGGGTTTTTTTAGGGTTTTAAACTACTCTATTGAGATCATGTAATTTACAATTGGATCATCGATTAGACGATTGTGATCGCAATTCGGAGAAATCACTCAAAATGAATTTTGATTTTCGTCGGATCAAAGTCAATTCGGTCAAAATGGCTGAAGACTAGGCCCTGATACAATGTCTTCTTTGTAAAAGATCACCTTGATTCTCCATCTTCAAACTATGTTTGCCTACTTAGAAAAGATCAAAATTTCTCTTTGCATGATTTCCGTCATGTGACTGGAATTTTGATTTGAATATCCTAAAATAACCATAATTGAAGAAAAATTGAAGAAAAATATGGTCATTTGGTGGACGCCATTGAAATTGTTGAGCCAACAACCATAGTTTTTCAGCGACTTGGAATCCTCCCACTTTCTTCGCTGCGACCTACTCCTTTCGTTTTCTTTCTAATACAGGTTTCCCGGTTGCAGACGTGGGTCCCACTCATCCACGTGTATGGTCGTGGGTTCATCCACCATCAAGGGACCCAGGTCACGACCGCCTCCAAACCCGTCAACAAGGATTTGGGTGACTCAAATCTCAAATCTTCGATTACTTTCCGCTATTTTTCTTCCCAAATCTCCTCCTTTCTAATCTCCGCGCTTCGAAAAGGTTCTCATTTATGCTTTCGATATTTTCTGTACATTCGAATGAGTTTTATTGATACTTCAACGTTTTGATGGCTACGATTTTGTTTAATTATAGTAATTTTGTCATTTTCCTTAGAGACTATAACGTGGATCGCGATCCAAGAGCTTCTTCAGCATGTCTGAATTCGGTTATGGTTACACTCTTGAGGATAATTCCTGGGCAGAAGATGATGATGTGGTTCTATTATTCTCTCTGGTGTATTTTCTTTCTGTAAAATATTTGTATTGAGCTTCTTGTTGGTTTGTCCAGGATAAGCGGGATTATGATACTTCTGCCCAGGAATTCCGAAGTGGAAAAGATATGCAGGGGTTTTCTTGGGATACTCTGAATTATAGTAGAGATATGCTCCGCAATATCAGGGTACAAGAGTACAAGAACTTTCGGAGTGTAGAGCACTCAATTTCAGATCTCGAGCAGGTGGATTATTTTGCTTAAATTTATTGATTTTAGATTTCCTGTTTAACCTAAAGTCTTCAGCATTCATGAAGTTTTAATGTGTTTTCTTCATGCTTTTTTGTGATCCGTACTTTGTTTTTGTTCTTGTGAATCCATAATTTGTGAATAATACTTTGAGTAGATTTTTTTGTAAAATCTAGATTTTTGGTTTTGTTATTACAGATGTTTACACGAGCTTTGTGGATTTATGATTTTTGATGATTTCTGTAGAGTATTTTTCATGATTTGTTGGTTTGGCCATATTTTGTTGTTATGGTCCCATTGAAATTCTTTGGGTAGAGTAATGTTTCTATGTTTTTGTTTTCGAAGGCAGCTGTTGTAAAAAAACTAAGTGAATTTTGCTTTTTCAAGTGCTAGATTTTTAAATGAGGTACGTTGGTTTATGAGTTTTAGATGGAATTCAGTCGTATTTTATTTGCGCTTCTTATTTGTGATCTTCATTTTATTGTTTTTGTCCCCTCAGTCTTCTTCAACTTAGGTTGATAAGCTTTCATGTTTTAGTGGTCAATATTCTTAAAAAGACTAATTGGATTTTCTTTTGTATACTCTAGATCTTGGGCTTCATGAGTATATGTGCTTAGATGAAGACTACTGGTTTACAAATTTTTGATAAAATTAAATTGAGTTTTCTAAATGATTTTTCTTTGTCATCTGTGTAACTTTTTTTGCCTCTGCACCTCCTCGATTGTTGTTGATAAGCCTTTAAATAGTAATATCTGACCAACAAGTCTTTCATTGAAATTCATTCACTTGATTCATATTGCTCCTTTTTCTTTAGTCTTTTGCTTATAAGTGTTGATGTCAGATACATTCTATGTTATTTTTATCCTTTTTGGTTTATGACACAATCTATAACTCTTCAAAGCAAAGGTGGAGAGGGAGAAAGAGAGAAAAAGAGCCCACAAATGATTGAATTTGATTCATCAAATCTAGACTTGTAAGAAAATACGTAAGATATAGGAAAATTGGTAGATAGAAAGATGTAGAGAGAAAGATAGATAAAGATAGATACATAAAGATAGAGAGAGAAACGTAAACTTTAATTTCTTCTTATTGAATCTCAACAAGCTCCCATAATGGTGGTTCATTCCTCTTTTTAAATAATATTGAATGCTATGTCAGAATTGTATTTAATCTGAAACTATTACCTGACTTTCATCTAGAGATTATAGTTCTGTATTTTTTCATTTGTTCCACATTTAGATAAATTTATTTTCTTTATTGTATTGACTGAGTGTTTGAGATAGAGCGAGTAAGAAGGATGTGCGCTGAAACGTTTATTAATTGTAGGAGTGTAGTCCAGTGGAGAAGACCAGCACATTCTACGACTTCAATTTCAACACAAGGGCAGTGAAACCAACAATTATGCACTTTCAGGTATAAATATTCCCACAGTATTTATATTCAAATACCTCTTGGGGCAAAGCCAGATACTTATTTTTTGGATGTGCATGTGAGAATGCTTCGAATATGTTACTTAATTATGAAATCATGTGTAATTTTCATGGGATTACATGTGATCTTCAAGTCGTAACAAAATTAGAGTGTATTTTTCTAGAAAAAGTTTATGGATTGGGTTTCATGGCTTTTATAGTCAAGATCGTCTTGTTGATCTAAGATCAAGGTCTAAATTTCTCAGATAATCTCTCATTTGGGATTGACAATCTATTGTCTATTGTGAGGTCTGATTATTATTGATAGAGATCTAATTTGAATCATCAGATCTACTCTTAGACAGATCCAATGATCCTGATTGAGTCATCATATTTTTAGAAAAGACGAGAGAAAAGATGATGCCCTTCCAGTCTGCCTCTGTCACCTCCTGTGCTACCTCCACAATCATATCAATCTGTTAAGTCATAGAAATCTTAATGATCATGAGCACTTGCCAGGGCAGGTCAGTGATCCTCAAGAAGGCGATCTTTTTCAGATCTGATGATCCAAGCAGATCCCCAGAGTCTAATATGACTTCAACTGAATAACGATATAAACCCCATACTCTATCATTTACTTCAATTAGAATGTTCTTAGACTTCAAATCCTTGTAAGTCATCTAAAATTGTGAATGCATGAGGCATTGACACCCACTAGTTGTTTATCATTGGATCATGTTCTCAAAATATTGTAGAGGCAAGAGGAAAGTTGTTGTTTTACGAATGTCGGTTTTCTAGAAAATTGCAGTTTGTGTCTGATGCCGCAAGAGGTGATTGCACCATATTTATGTTGGTCTCTAATCATTATGGTAATCTAAAAGCTATAAGTTGTGGAAAATCAAAATTTTCTAGCATCGTGTCCTTTCCATTATTTTGGGCATATTCATCTCATCATGTAATGGTATGGAGTTGACTTTGAGATGCCATTCAACTGAAGGTTATTCGTATGCATTCATTATCTTGGCTTTTGATTATTATATGTGTGGGTAGTACTAGTTCGTCATCGTGATGTTTAGTAGATGCGGATCAAGTGGAAAGCTTTTAAACAGCATCTTTAGATCAGCATTTTCTGGAAAGGGCATTCAAATTCAGGTGCTACCAAGGGAAAAGTGATCTAGAAATCATACCTAGGACTCAAGTGTCTTAGACCTCAAATCTCTTTTGTAAAAAGTATCAGGTAGTAATCAATATTGTCAATCTAGTCTCAGGGTTTTTCTTGGTGCTTGTTGTAGTCCTAGTAAGCCTATTTAAAGCTTTCATGCTTAAATGAATGAGCATACCGTTCTGCCTTATTTCAAGCATGCCAGGGTCACTTGCATGCCTCCCAATCTTCCTTTCTTTCGGCTCCCTGTGTTGTGTCAGGAGTTTAGCAGGTTTTTGACACTCCTAGCAGGCTGCCTCCTGGAGTTATGTAGTAGCTGTGTGTATGTATATAGTGGGCCAACACTTCCACCCATCCCTGCACTCCAAGCCTAAGCTAGAGCAGTACCTAACTCAAAGGGAGCTCCCTCTCCACTGATGTTTCCTCTTTTTATACTATAAAAGGCAAAGAGATTGATGATATGCCAGACTAAGAAAAGATTTTTAATGATCATTAGAAATAATAACATGATGATGATTGTGCTTCATTACCATGCAGCTCAGAAGGCTATCCTTGTCATTTTTACCTGGTATTAGGTTCAAACTTGGGAACTACCAGTTATCTTGAGTACGAGATTCAATCTCTGTAGTTCCATTGTCAAAGAACTACAGATTTTGCCATTTCTTATTCATGAGAGAGTGCTTTCATACGGTTCTCAAACATCACTCCCACTCAAATACAAATTTTCAACAGGGCATCTCACATGCTTGAGCTGCATGATGGGCTCCCCACAGGTTCAGGGTTGTCGTCCTCTAGGGAATAGTTTCACTTGTTGCCTGATCTCCCCTTTTGGTGTGGCCTCAATGCACCCCTCGTCATTTTGTTCTTTGTTGCGTACTCACCTTTATCTTAACTGGAAAGAGACAGTCGACACAATGGAAACAAAGGCATTTAGCCTTCCAGTCCCTAATCTACACCCACCCACCAAAACACCAACTCCCTCACGTGTAAGATGGAGCTGTCTCCTGTCCCTTGCTACTTAGTTTCCTGTGAGCCAAAGAAGAATTGGACTCGGAGTATCCACTCTTCCAGGTTATCTCCCATGAACATGAACATAGGAAGCTCAATATCTTGGGCATGCCTTCCAACAAAAACCCCACTTTCCCTTCATTGCAAAGGGTAAGGTATTCTTTTGATCAGCCTCGACTGTGCTCTGTCTTGGGGCTGTTGGTGGTGTCTGGCTAAACTGGCCATGTTAACCTGTGTTCAGTTGCTTTCAATGCGATCAACTGTTGGTCCAGCTGTGCAATCATATTGATTACATTCTGCACTATCTTCCCCCTCTTTCCAGTACTACAATTACCTCTCCCTCCACTGTCCTAAGGTGTTCCTTTTATTTGGGTTCCACCTTGTTGCTGTCAATTGCTCTTACCCTTGTTATATTGGCGGTATCTTGTGACCATGAGTATGGGTGCATGGCTGGAACTGGAGGCCACTTTTCATTTTCTTTTGGCTGGCCTGACAGGTTGGGTTGGCATGCCAGGCTGGCAGGCCTGCACTTAGTCATCCCCTTGTAAACCCTAAACCCTAAATGATTTGGGTTTCATTTCATGGTCACCTCCTTTTGCGTGGGGCTCTAAGTTGCTTCAACAAGCCAGAAGAATGATTGTGGATGGCATGACAGCGGCAATGGCAGAGTTGATTTTGCTCAGCGGTGGAAAATGGTGATGCTGCAACTGCTCTAGAAAGAGCAGTAATCTGGCCATGCAGGTAACACAGATGATGGTATGATATTTATGCATATAGTGTGTGTCCAGACGGCAATTTTGATGCACGTCTAGATTCTCTCTCTTTCTGATTTTACCTCATGCAGGAAACATAGAACTGCCCTGTTGTTCATTTATACACAGACCATGGTGGTGTCAAGAGAGTAAAGTGATATAAATGTCGGTTGGAGAGAGATCAGAGAGGTGGAGAGAGTTTGATGACATAAATGTGGATGAGAGAGAGAGAGAGAGAGAGTTTGATGATAGCAGCGAGATGGAGCGAGATGGAGAGATGTGATTAAGAGAGAGTGGAGAGAGATTGAGTGAGAGGAGGAGAGAGACTTTCTCTATCTTAATGAATTATGTGGCCTCATAAGTTTTCTTTCAAACCAGCTGAGGAATCTGGTCTGGGCAACATCAAAGCACGGATGTATATCTCTGTAAATGACCAATCTGTAGTCCACTGGTCTCGCGATGCTCAGAGAAAAAGTCCTCGATGTCTCTGGTCAACTTGCTGCTCCTTCCAGCTTAGCGCAGCAAAATTAATATATCTTCTATGCCTGTGGTTGACTTTTCCTGATATACTTCTCAGAGTCAACCACTTCTTCCAGAGTCCAGATCAGCACCATAGCGTGAAAGACGACTGGCAGTTGGCGGCTCATGGAGAGCCTCATCTCAGTGCGTAACTACTGGTCAGATTTGATCGATATATATTTCTGATTTGGTGACGTGTGATATTCTCTTTTTATTTGTTGGTTTGTGATTTATTTCTTTTTGGCTCATTGATCTCTTATTTTCGTTTTGTCAATCCATTGGCCTGCAATATGCTCTCTGACCTGTTGATCTGAGATATTCGCTATTCATCTGTTGACCTTCACATATCCTTTCAATCCATTGACTTGCAGATCCCCTGTTGACTCTGCGTGCTTTTCTCATTGAATCCATTGATATCTGATATTCTATTCTGACCTATCTGCCTCGAGCAACTTCTTCCACTCTGTTGACCTGTTATGATGTCCTCTTGATCTTTTGATCTACTGTATTTATCTTTTTGATCCATGGATTTGATGTTCTCAGTTGACCCATGAACATCTGTAATTCTTCTTCATTTGGTGGATATGCATATGAGTCGTTGACTTGTGATATCCTCTCTCCATCCGTTGACCTGTGATATTTTCTCCAGTCGTGATATTCATATTGTTGATTTATGACATTCTCCCACTGCTGACCTGTGAGGTCCTCTTTGGGATCTGTTGACCTCTGACACTCTGGACTTGTTGGACCTGTTGTATCCTCTCTTCTTTAATCCATTGAAATTCTTTCTTCAAATTGTTGATCTTGGATCTGTCTCTATGGCCTCATGATGTTAGAATGTTGTGTATCACTGCTGAGCTAATGTTTTGCATTTTGTGTGATTTTGTGTTGAGCCATGACATCCGTTTCCGTTTCTGTCAGCGCATTGAACCAACCAGGCATCACCTTTCTGTTCCAGACTGACTCAATGACGAAAATGCCATGACAAATGGTGTTGACTTTAGGACAGCCCCAGGTTTCATTTATATTTTGATCTAACTGAAAATCAGGATGTGGATACTTGTTGTTGATCAATATTCATTCTATTTTTCTTGCTGCAGTGGTCTCCACCCGGTTGATGACTGCCAACAATGATTGCCAAGTTAGGATCTTTGACATTGGCGACTTCTCCCTGTTGACCTTTGCTCGCTCTTCCCTGGTCTGTCACCGTGAGCTCCCTCTATAAGCTTTTTCTTCTTGTATCACACTGATGCTCGCATTCTTCGCTTTCTATCTCATTGATTTCTCCATTTTCTCTATCTTTTATGCTTCATCTCTCTGTCACACATTCTCTCCATTCCTCTTCTAATCAGACTCTCATCATCTCTTGTTTTCTGGTTCTTTATCTCAGCATGACTCTTTATTGCTCACTTTCTTTCCACCCTATAGTTCCACTTCTTCCTCTAGATCATATCTTATCTCTTCTCTCTCTCTGTCTCCTGTCTCTCCTCTTTATCCCTCCATCTTTGCATTCCTTCTCTCGACATTCATGCCTTCATCTCTCTCTCTCTCCCCTTTATCCCTTCATCTTTCTGTTCCTTCATCTTCCTTCATTTCTTCTCCCTCTTTTTCTGTTCTCTCTCTCCCTCTTCCTCCATCTTTGCATTTCTCTTCATCTGCCTTATTTCTCTATGTCTGTTTGTCTTGTCTCTCTGTCTCTTCCTTTATCTCTGTCTCTCCCTTTATCCCTCCGCATCTTGGCATTCCTCTTCATCTCCCTTTATTTCTCTCTCTCTCTCTCTCTCTGTTCAGGTTTCTCCCTTTTGACCCTCCCCTCCGTCTTTGCATTCTCCTCTCTTTTCCTTTATTTCTCTCTCTCTCTCCATGTGTTTGTCTCAGGTCTCTCCCTTTATCCCTCCATCTTTAGCATTCCTCTCTTCATCTCCCTTTATTTTCTTTGTCTTCTCCCTTATACCTCTCCATCTTTAGTATTCCTCTATTAATCACTGTCCATCTCTCACCTCTTATCTCTTTTCTCTCCATCTGAATAACTCTTCTTATTACCTCCTATCTCTTCCTTTTCCCTCTCTCTGTTTGATTCCTCCATCTCTCAATTCTCTCACTGCATTGGCTCCCAGAGCACATCCGTAAGCCCAGACAAGCTGGCTGTGCATTATCGATTGGTATTAATAATATTAAAAGTGAGACTTGTGCTGATACCAGAAAGATCCAAGCTGTTAGAGATAATAGTGGGAAGAGTTCAATGATCTTATTCAATAGAGATCCTTTTATATTAGGCTGATTACTGCAGAGGAGTTTATCCAGGCTGCTACATACAAGGAAGCAACAACTAAACAGTTAACCATTCCATCAGTCGTTGTTGCAGTGCCACTCTGACTTCTAACTCTCTCAAAGGTTGAGGATTGCATATCTAACAGTTTCAGCATGCCAGATAGTTTCATAAATTGTTTTATTGGCAGTC